>KQ999428.1:283202-309235 GCA_001598015.1 Dorcoceras hygrometricum | reverse complement strand
TTAGTTTTATGAATTGCCCTCCCACTATTTTAACGATTTCACCACCCTCTAATGAAATCGAGAAAACAAGTTTCCTTAGTGGGTACACAGAGTCCAATCGATCGATCATGGTCCCGAATAATATCAGCCAACCCCCAAAAGGTAGAATCCAATTGCAACCGGTGCAACCTCCATGTATTTACCTCACGTCCAGTAAGGGCTCAATACTATGACGCCGATTACTATCACGTGTCAAGATGACCCATCAATGTTGAGTCGTGAAGGACGGTCCCCTTAACGTCCCCAATAATATGATCCCAACGTTAAAGGGAGTTCCTACCGACTCACAACAATTGTCAATGGCGTGGACAGCTTTTCGGCATACATGACCCCCTCAATAATATGAGCCGGGCCATGTATACGGGTAGCATCGACGTACACCCATTGTTGATGGAAGGTAGGGTTAATTTAAACAATTTTAAATACCCTTTAGTTTATCGAATAAACATTTATCTTGATATTAGTTTTAAATCAAATTTAAAACGAGGGATTTTATTTTTGAAAAATTTGGTCTCATGCATATTTAAATCAAATTTAAAACATGCAAACATGCGGATTCAATTAGTCTATATATCAACATATATAAAGTAACATTGGGATGATCGATCGCGAGAGCTATGCGGTCCGTGGTTGCCAGCCATGGACCTGGGTCCAATCCTAGGGGTAATGCAATATGCAATGCAATCCTATTACAAAGCTTTCCGGTTTTACAGATCTTCGGTCTTCAATATCTTGATTGTCATCGTCCACCGTCTTCGGATGTCCTCCCACTAAATCTAGTAATTTACATTTAAATTGACTATGACAAACAAGGGATACATTTATCAAGGGGTGGGAACGGGCCACAAACAGGCCCACTTTAAATGATAATCAAAATATATATAAAAACCGAAATCAAATAAAACATATTGCATACACCTAACACATTGGGCACGGCTCTCGATCATCCCAATCATGCAATTAATCTAATTAACATGAATAATTTAAATAATCTAATTATTTATCATAAAATCATATTCTAATTACGAAATCGTATTTTATAATAAAATTGTATTTTGCCGATAAAACAAATTTAATCAACAAAATCATATTTTATTACAAAATCATATTTCATAATTAAAATCACATTTTACTAATTTTAATTGTATCAATATTGGGTTTAAAACAATTTTAGGCCCAAAAACTTAAAATTTCAAAATCGATCAAAACCGGGCCCGGCATCGCATACCGGCCCGAAACTTCACGGGCTGCCCGGGACAGGCCCGAACCAAACCCTAGAAGAATTCATACCAGCCGTCACGACATCGTCGGAGCATCGCCTGAGCGGCGGCCGGCCAGTGGTTGCGCCAACCAGTGGCGCAACCGCGCGCAACGTAGCGCACAACAACCGGCCAGCCATCGCGTAGCGTCTCGGCCAGCGCCGCCCTCTCTTCGCGCAGCGGCGCCCGACCAGCCGATGCAGCAGCGGCCGTGAGGTCGCGCAACGCGTCCAGCCAGCGGCGCAACAACGAGCGCAACGGCCGGCCAGCACGCGAGCAGCGATTTGCGCGAGGCAGCGCTACATCTTCGGCCACCACGTGCAACCGGTGCACACGGTGTCGCGCGACATGCGCGCGAGATTGCACGGCTGTTAGCGCCGTCACATGCGGCGACGGCCCGGTGGTTAAGATCCCTATTTTCATTTTCCGATCTGAAAATTAAGTTGTTAGATACAATTATGACAATTCATATTGATCAGATCCGAAAAACACTGGCTCTGATACCACTGTTGGGGATCCGGATCCGCCCCCCGGCGTGGCAGCGGTAAGATCCCTATTTTCATTTTCCGATCTGAAAATTAAGTTGTTAGATACAATTATGACAATTCATATTGATCAGATCCGAAAAACACTGGCTCTGATACCACTGTTGGGGATCCGGATCCGCCCCCCGGCGTGGCAGCGGAAGAACATAGAATAAATCCGGGAGATGATCAATACGAAAAATCGATAACAGTTTATCAACATACATAGGGCGTTCAAAACGAATACCTTGCTGGCACTTGTGCCTGGCTCCAACCGGAATTACAAGAACCCGGCTCTTCTCGGTAGATTACGGTAGACAACGCCAATCCAGTCCATGACCAGAACCGAGAATCCTTCGTTAGCCTGCACTAGAAGCGCTGACGAATTCTGTACGAACGGATTCTCCTCGTCGAATTGGCCGGAAACGAATTTCCGGCCAAGACGGGCGGCGGCGGCGGCGGCGCGTGGGCGGCGATGGAGAAGGGAGAGAGGCGACGGTATTAGTGCTAGGGTTAGGGTTGTTTCAAGTGTTGAGTTAGTTGATTATGAAGTCTCTTTAGTCTAATTAAATAGACTAACAATGGACTTGAACCGGCCCATCGGGCTCGGGTCCAAATGACGATATTCATTGCTGCGACTTCATCGTAACTCCGATCGCCGATCAGATCGGACCGATCGACTCAGTTTCCAAAACTGAATGTTATGATGTGAAAAACAATTTTTCAGATCATCTAACCCTAAATTGCAAAATGACCGTTTTGCCCCTCAACAGCGGGAAACCCCGGTTTGACCCCTGTTTACTTTTAGGAAGTCGCACTCCCCAAAATCCTTTTCTCGTGCTCAACACATTGAGCTGAGTATCCGTGCAGGAATCTCGAATCCAGTACTTGTGTGACCCTCAATGGTTCAGGGATACAGCTAGCCGTGGGCCCACAACCATTGCGGCTCCGGAATCACAATTCCGGACTTGCCCATCGGATCATGGTAAAGCGTCTAGCAACATCGCCCCATGATCCCCTAGGTATCACTGATAGTTCCTGCAAGAACCAATTGGTCGTGGTTAGCGAACAGTACGGTCCTTTCAATCCATATATCCCGATCAGATCAACGACCATTGGTAAATCGAGAGTCGCTATAGATCCGATAGCTATGCATACATCTTGGAGATCGAATAGTGACATCGCGAGTGTAACTAGGTAAAACATTTACCTAAAACACTTCTAGTACTCTGACCAGAGATTTATACACTATTATCCCCTCAGATAGCATAGGATATCCACACATGTCTGCGAGCGGTGAATCCTCGACAACGATGCATCGACTCCTACATGCATCGGGGTCTCACCCAATCCCGACGCCTTATGACCCCAAGTGAGTCGGCAAACGGGTCAAAGTGAGACGCCTATCATGTAGAGTCTCAATGACGTTTCGAGTCGTGAGGACTAATCAGCACAACCAAGACCTCGGACTTATCCACTCGACAAATGGTAACCACTTGGAAAGTCCGAACGAGGGTAGTTCGATTGATCACCAGGTCACTATCTATCTGCATGCTCAGAACATCACAATGTTCCCTACCAATGAAACATGGTACTTCGCATCGCAGATACTAGTCTCGAACTCGGGCGGCCTTATCCTCATTTTGACGGCCCAATCGACTAGGAACATGTTCAGAATACACAGCGACTATTAGATGTGTTTCATGATAGCCGTCATACCCACTATCACATCTAACATACGCTTTAGTGCATTCTAGGTCTTTACTCAACGCAATTGTAAATCATTACACACATAATGAAAGTAAAGAACGCCATATAAGTAAAAGCGAATATCATATATAAAGACTGTTTGTACAAGAGTCTATAAAACCCACACGCCACAAGTTGGCTAGTTGGGCATCTACTCTAACAGCCGTAGCTGTTCAACCTTTGAAGTGCCAATTTCCTCGTGAAACTGGTTGGAGCCAGGCGCCTAGACGCCAGCAAGGTAATCTTCTAAACATCCTATGAATGTTTAGATTATTGTTTACGTGTATTGACCATTCCCGGGCTCCAAATTTTAATTTCTTCCGCTGTGTCCTGGGAGCGAGATCCGGATCTATCGCTGCGCCAACAGTGATATCAGAGCTTTGGATCGAATCTGTCAATACACCATCCTGCCTGAATTGCATCAAAAATCTCGTTTTTCAGAAAAAAAAAAATTTCCGCCAGCACGTCGTCGCCTGCCGCCCGCGCGCCACCGCCGGCCATCGTGCGCACATCGTGCCGCATGATGCGCGCAACTGCCGCGTGCGAATCGTGGCGTGTATCGTGCAGGTGGGCGCGTGCTGTGCACGCACGTATCGGCAGGCGTTATGGGCCTGGCGCGCACTGGCCGATATCAGTGCGCGCACGTCACACATGGGGGTGCTCGCACATTGCGCACGGGGGTGCGCGCACATTGCGCACGCTTGTGCATGCACCCGCCGCCCCTCCTGTGCGAGCTGGTCGCGTAGATGGCCGCCCCCCCGTGCGCACAGGGACACGTGCGGGCGGCGGGGCACCACCCGTGCGGTGGTGCCGGGGCGGAGATGCGGCGGCGGATTTTGAATTCTAGGGTTTTCCGGGCCTGTCTCGGGCGGACCAAGGGGTTCTTGGGCCGATATTTGCTATTGGGCTTTTTTGGTTGGACCACAATTAAATTTTGAAAAATTTTGAGATATTGAACCTAAAATTGTTTTAATGCAATTAAAATAACAAAATAAGATTTTATTTATAAAATATGATGTTATACTTAAAATATGATTTTGTTGGATAAAATGAAATTTGATTTGATTTTTTTATTTATGTCAATTAATTAAATTAAATGAATAGATAATATTTGGGATGATTGAGAGATATGCCCAATGTGTTAGGTGTATGCTAGGTTTTACAATTCTTGGTTGTAATATTGTTGAAATCATTTTAAAGTGGGTCTGGTTTATGGCCCGTTCCCACTCCTTTAAAATGCATCCCTTTTTGTCATGGATATTTAAATTTAAATATTAGACTTAGTGGGAGGATAATTTTGAAGATGGTAGAGATGATGATCAAAGATATTGAAGACTGAAGACTTGTAAAAGTGGAAGCTTTGCATGTCAGCTAGGATTGGACCTAGATCCCTGTTTGGCAACCACGGATAGCATAGCTCTCGCTTATCGATCATCCCAATTATATATGTGATATATGTATGTTGAATCCATAATTTTTAAATTTGATTTAAAATTATTGAGACCAAAATTTGAAATTAAAATCCCTCACTTTAAATTTTATTTAAAATTTATGTCAAGATTAAAAGTTTCATGATTAAATTGAAGGAACTTAGTTTATTTGATAATTATGAAGAAATGTGACAAAACGTTATCTAAGGGAGCCTTTATAGACTGGCTTAAAAATGGCTTGTACCGGCTAAGTCTCCCTGAAGGGCGTTGCTTTGTCTAAGGAGGTTGGTTTTTAAGTGGGCCTTAGCCCTTTAAGTGGGCCTTAACCCCTCCAACCACCTGGAAGCACTATTAGAGAATGTTAGTCCATGACTTCTAAATTGATTACAAAACAAAAGTTTATTCGATAAGATCATGAAGCTAAGGGAATTTAAATATTGTTTAAAACTTCCTACCTTCCATCAACAATGGGTGTACGTCGATGCTACCCGCATACATAGCCCGACTCATATTATTGTGGAGGTTCTGTGTGTCGAAAAACTGTACACGTCATTGACACTTGCTGTGAGTTGGTTGGAACTCCCTTTATCGTTGGCTCATATTATTGGGAATATTAAGGGGACCATACATCACGACTCAACATTGATGGGTTATCTTGACACGTGATAGTAATCGGCGTCATATTATTAGGCCTTTACTGGACGTGAGGTAATACATGGAGGTTGCACATGTTGAAATTGGGCTCTACCTTTTGAGGGTCATGGTTGGCTGATATTATTCGAGACCATGATTTCTTGATTGGACTCTGTGTACCCACTAAGGAAAATTGTTTTCTCGATTTCATTAGAGGGTGATGAAATCGTTAAAATAGTGGGAGGGTAATTCATAAAACTAAATGACCATGTTTTATGTCTTAGCGTTTTTCATGAATAGTCTGTGATGCATGTCTGTTTTTCTTTTCAGTATAAACTGCTTTCATTATGTCTTCGATCAAAAATCCACTTGCTGCTATACTGGATAGCAACAAATTCACTGGCTTAAAATACCAATATTGACTTTGAAACCTCAAGATTGTCTTGGCTTCGGAGAAACTTCTCTACACGCTAGAGAAGAGCCCTCCAAAGGAATCCCCTGCCAATGCTAGTGCTGAGGAGCTGGAAAAGTTGGATAAATGGTGGGATGATGAGCTTAAGGCACGGTGCTATATGATAGCATCCATGTCCAACAAAATGCAGCGGCGTTTTGAGAAGACGGTGTATGCTGCTGACATACACCATTGATAGGATCAATTGAATCGAAAATATGTTTAGGAGTTCAGAAGGGAGGAGGGGGGGGGGGTTGAATGAACTCCTTCGATTTTTGATTTTTCGAAATCTTAAAACAGTTTTTACAAGCCTTGCTTAACTCAGATCTGAGTTACCAGATCTGAGGCTCTCAGTCCAAATCTGTTTTCTCGACTAACAGAAATTGTGTGGAAAGAAGTCGATTAAACAGTTAACAGTTAACAATAAATAACGATGCAATAAATAAAAGTGCAAGGATCAGAATTTATTTCTGGAAGTTCGGATATGAAGATCCTATGTCTCCCCTTCTTTCTTTGCAGGAAGGTTCCACTAGAAGACTTTAATGTTTAAAGCTTCTGTAGACACCCGATCACCTGAGCCTCGCCTACAGTGAACTCGTAGCAATCTCTACACACACAGATACAACTGCTGTTTACAATCAAATGAATTATTAGAAGTGCTTCTTGAGCACGTTCTTTACAGACTCTGTTTTTGAGTTATACAATGAGTTCAATACAAATAGACTGTAAATCTTCTGGTTTCTTTAACAATGAAACTCGTTTACAAATGTAAACCAGAAGTGAATCTCGAAGATATATCTATGAAGGAACTTGAACATGAATGTTCTTAGAGATTTGAATACTGGGATATGGAAATGATTAAAGGCTTTTAGGAAAATCCCAGAGTGTGAGAGCTTTGTTAAAGACAGGGAGCGTTAATCGACAAGAGCTTCTCCATTTGAAATCTTGAGCTATTTATACTCTTCCATCTTCAACGGTCATTTATTGAGCCGGTAGACACAACCTTATCTTGCATATCTTCATCGTATCACTGCATTGACTGCTCCATTAATGTTCTGCAAAAGGTTGCCTGCGTTTGTCAGAGCTGAGTTGACTTAGATATCAAAGTGGGTAAACATCGTATCAACCACTCTGCGTACTGTGAAACTTTACTCAAACTAGCTCTGAACTTGTCTCTTCAACTAAAATTGTATAACAGGCTTTATACAATTAAATATCAGCCTTTGATTCCTCTGGAATAAATAACTGATGTATTCTGAAGCTCACATATGTTTTGCTACTTAAATATGAAATTTGAAATCTGAAATTTGTCTCTTGCATATCTTTCTTTCTCTTTGACTATATCTTCAGATCTGAAATCATTTTGTGAATAACATAACGAGATCTGAACTTTCCCCCTTTTTCTGTTTTCTTCAAACAATATCTCTGTCAAATCTGAGTCTTGTCTGCTTTACAAATATATCCCCTTTTTGTTGTAAAGACATAGTTCTTACCAACTCTTACTCAAATATGGAAACTCTTACTGTTTAACTGTTAGATCTGAATTCCCGTTTCTGAGATCTGATAACTAATCTCTAAATAACTCTGAGTAGAATCTGTTCATATTTGAGTCTGTTACTGATAACCTTGAATCTGATTCGTAACCTCTGTATATGCTCGGATCTGAAAAATATTCTCTGAACTAATATACCCGGATATGTTATTGTAGCCTCTGAATCAAATATGATATCCTCAAATCTGAAAATCTGAACCCGATAACTGGAATACTTGACCCGAATACTGAAATGACCCGTATACCCAAATCTGATAAGCTCTGATCTGAAATAACCGAATCTGTGTTGCTCTCATCCGATTTGCTCGGATCTGATCTGAATCTGAATATATTGTACCCAAATATCTCTGATCTGAATAACTACCTGTTATCACAAATACTGACTGTCCAGATCTGATTCTTAAATTCAGTTCTTCTCTTGTTTTCGTTATCACCAAACTCATAAATTTTATCTTAACAATTTTTCCCTTTTTGGTGATGATAAAACTTAGCATCCTACGACTTAAAATAGAGACAAACTAGTTTTCTCAAAGTCTGCTATATATATTCAATGAAATCTGCTAAGTACAAGAGATTTGTACAAAGAACTGAAAATATCAAAAACTGTAATCTGTTCAGAGTCCTAGCCAATATCGAAAATCTCTTCCTGATCCTTTGTAAGATCCACCACCTCTTTTTCTTTGAGGTTCGATCCTACTGCGTCTGCCTCTTCCACTATCTCCATAACCAGGTCTGCTTCTATCGTCAAGAGGCGGCCGAGGACCACGGCTGCTACCACTTTCCCCCTTTTTGGCATCCACGCCCCTATTGATGTAATCCAGGAGTTCCTGTAATTAAGATCTGAGTGGTAGGAGTTGTTGGCGCAGAGGCGGATCCGGATCTCGCTCACGGGGCACAGCGGAAGAATTAAAAATTTGGAGCCCGGGAACGTTCAATACACCTATATAATAATTAAAACCATTCATAGAATGTTTTAGAATATACCTTGCTGGCGTCTAGGCGCCTGGCTCTGACCAATTCCACGGGGAAATTGGCACTTCAACGGTTGAACAGCTACGGCCTCCTAATCCGGTCCACGATCGAAATCTCAATTCCTTCGCCGGAGTGCACTAGAAAACCGACGAAAGTTTCAAGTATGGAATCTCCTTGCCGGAATGGTTGGAAAAAATTCCGGCGACGGGCGACAGCGAGGGGAGGAGAGGAAGGGAGAAAATATTAGTTGAGAAGATTTTGGTACGTTTTAAATGAATACCCCAGGGCCCCTATTTATAGATTTTCCATGGGCTTAAACCAAGTTAATGGGCCCGGGCCGGGCCCAGGCCCAGGTGTACATTGGTCTCAAGTCCATCGCTGTGGCTCCATCATAATCCCGATCGACGATCAGATCGGACCGATCTAAACTGTTTACAAAACTGAGCATTATGATGTGAAAACAATTTTTTGGACCACCTAATCCAAAAAAGCAGTTAGGCCCCTGTAAGCTTTAAGGATAGTCAAACTAGTCCAAGCTTAAGAAAATTGCATTTTCACCCTATTTAATTTTAGGAAGTCACACTTCCATCCTTTCTCCTACTATACCCAAAAATTGAGCTTAATTTCCGTACGGGAATTGAGAAACAATACTTGTATGACCCTCAATTGTTCAGGGATACAGCTAGTCGTGGGCCCACAACATTTGTGACTCTGAAACCACATTTTTGGACAACCCATCGGATCATGGTAAAGCGTCTAGCAACATCGCCCCATGTTCCCCTAGGTATCACTGATAGTGCCTGCAAGAACTAGTCGGTCATGGTTAGCGTACAGGACGGTCCTTTCAACACAAATATCCCGATCAGATCAACGACCATTGGTAAATCGAGAGTCGTTAGAGATCCAATAACCATGCATACATCTTGGAGATCAAATAGTGACATCGCATGTGTTACTAGGTAAACCCATTTACCCAAAACACATATAGTACTCTGGTCAGAGATTTATCACACTATTATCTCCTCAGATAGCATAGGATATCCACGCACAAGGGCGAGTGGTGAATCCTCGACAACGAAGAATCGACTCCTACATGCATCGGAACCTCACCCAACCCCGCCACATGATGACCCCAACTGAGTCGGTAAACGGGTCAAAGTGAGGCATCTATCATGTAGAGTCTCAATGACGTTTCGAGTAATGAGGGCTAATCTGTACAACCAAGACCTCGGACTTAATCCACTCGACAAATGGTAACCACTTGAAAAGTCCGAATGAGGGTAGTTCGATAGATCACCAGGTCACTATCCATCTGCATGCTCAGAACATCACAATGTTCCCTACCTATGAAATGTGGTACTTCACATCGCAGATGCCAGTCTCAAGCTCGGGCAGCCCTTATCCTCTTTTGGACGGCCCAATTTACTAGGAATAGGTTCAGAATACACAGTGACTATTAGATGTGTTTCATGATAGCCATCATATCCACTATCACATCTAACATACACTATAGTGCATTCAAGGTCTTTATCCAACAATTGCAATCATAATAATGAAGATAAAGAATGCCATAAAAGAATGCGATTTTCATAAATAAAGATCGTTTTACAAAGAGTTAATAAGAACTCACACGTCACAAGTGGCTGGTTGGGCACCTACTCTAACAATCTCCCACTTGCCCTAAAGCCAACTACTCATCAGACGCAGTCCCATTGCTTCGTGATGTTTTTCAAACAATGGTCCTAGCAAGGGCTTCGTAAGTGGATCAGCAATGTTGTCTCCAGAGGCAACTTTCTCAACTGCTATGTCACCTCTAGCCACAATATCCCAGATTATGTGGTATTTCCTCAGTATATGTTTGGATATTTGGTGAGACCTAGGTTCTTTTGCTTGCGCAAGGGAACCTGTGTTGTCACATTACACCGAGACTGGACCAACTCCTTCAGGGATTACGCCCAACTCTTGGACGAAATTCCTTATCCAAACCGCCTCTTTAGCAGCAGCTGATGCTGCGATGTACTCAGCCTCAGTGATTGAATCCACGATGGTGTCTTGTTTGGAACTCTTCCAAGAGACAGCACCACCATTGAGCATGAATACAAATCAAGAGGTCGACTTTGAATCATCCACATCGCATTGGAAGCTAGAATCAGTGTAGCCTTCCAATTTAGTTCACCATCCCCATAAACCATGAACATATTATTAGTCATTCGTAAGTACTTAAGAATATCTTTCACGGCCTTCCAATGCATTTGGCCGGGATTTGCTTGGTAGCGGCTCGTCACACTCAGAGCATATGCGACATCCGGTCTAGTTGAGATCATACCATACATAATACTACCTATTGCCGAGACATATGGCACACGTGTCATACTCTATATCTCCTCATCAGTCTTCGGACACATAGAATTGGATAGAGCGACCCCGTGGCACATATATAGGTGTCCTATCTTGGACTCTTCCATAGAGAACCGCTTAAGTATGGTATCGATGTAGGTTGCTTGGGTGAGTCCGAGCATCCTTTTCGATCTATCTCTATAGATCTATATTACTAGAATATAGGATGCTTCACCCGTGTCCTTCATAGAGAATCTACTAGACAACCATACTTTAGTTGACTGCAGCATTCCTACGTCATTCCCAGTGAGTAGAATGTCATCAACATAAAGTACAAGGAATATCACAACATTTTTAACTACCTTCTTATACACACATGGCTCCTCGGGATTCTTGATGAAACCAAATTCTTTAATTGTTTCATCAAATCTCAGGTTCCAACTTTTTGATGCTTGTTTGAGACCGTAGATCGATCTCTGAAGTTTGCATACTTTATGCTCACTTCCTACAGATGTGAAACCCTAAAGCTGCATCATATAGATCTTTTCCTTAATGTTTCCATTAAGAAACGCAGTTTTCACATCCATTTGCCATATCTCATAGTCGTACCATGCGGCTATGGCTAGTAGAATTCTAATTGACTTGAACATTGCGACTGGTGAAAAAGTTTCATCATAGTCAACACCTTGTCTTTGAGTGTAACCTTTCGCGACCAGTCACGCCTTGTAGGTCAGTACCTTACCATCAGGCCCAAGTTTTCTTTTGTATATCCATTTATACCCAATAAGAACTATTCCTTCGGGAGGATTAACAAGAGTCCAAACTTGGTTTGAATGCATTGAGTCAATCTCAGATTGCATTGCTTCAAGCCAAAAATTAGAATCAGCATCGGAAATTGCCTCCTTGAAGGTTCTTGGATCACATCCAACAGTTTGATCACTTTGATCATCTTCAAGGAGGAAACCATATCTAACAGGAGCCCTAGGAATCCTTTCAGATCTCCTAGGTGTGCCCATATCAAGGATTGGATCTTGAGGTGCGGGAGATTCACTTGGTACTTCAGTTGGTTCTCGAACCTCTTCAAGTTCTACTATCTTGCCTTTTCTATCAAGTAGAAATTTCCTTTCCAGAAAGGTGACATTTATAGAAACAAACACTTTTGTTTCATTGGGATAGTAGAAGCAGTATCCAATAGAATTATTTGGATACCCAATGAAGTAACATAAGATGGATCTATTATCCAGCTTATCTCCCACTGTCTGCTTCACATAAGCAGGACATCCCCAAATCCTCAAGTATGAGTACTTGGGCGGCTTGCCCATCCATATCTCATATGGAGTTTTATCCACTGCCTTAGTGTGGACATTGTTCAACAGCATTACGGCCGTTTCGAGCGCATAGCCCCAAAACGAAATAGGAAGTTCAGTGAAACTCATAATAGATCGAATCATGTCCATCAAGGTTCGATTATGACGCTCCGCTACACCGTTGAGCTGTAGTGTGGTCGGAGGGGTCCACTATGAGAGAATCCCATTCTCTTTAAGATAGTCTTGAAATTCGGTACTCAATTATTCTCCATATCGATCGGATCGAAGTGTTTTAATGCTTTTTCCCAGTTGATTTTATACTAAAGCCTTGAATTCCTTGAACCTTTCAAAGGACTCAGACTTGTGCTTCATTAAGTACAAGTACCCATACCTAGAGTGATCATCGGTAAAGGTGATGAAGTAGGTGTGACCGTACTTAGTACCAATGTGGGCCACACACATCAGTATGGATCAAATCCAATAGGCCTTGAGCACGTTCAGGCTTGCCCGTGAAGGGAAATTTTATCATTTTTCCTTGAGACAAGATTCACAAGTTGGTCGGGAGTTAATATCAGACATATTAAACATGTCACTCCTAATCAACTTGTTCATCCTATTTAAGAAAACATGACCTAGCCTAGCGTGCTAAAGTTGTGCCGGGTTCAAACTATCGTTTTTCCTTTTTATCGTTGTTGTGTGTGTTTCCACATCGCGAGTTGAAACTTCTCTCAATTTTAAGGTGTATAGATCGTTTTCGCATTCCCCAATTCCAATTAAACATTCATTCTTGTAAATATTGACAAATCGAATTGGCAAAATGACAAGAATATCCATCACTATCAAGCATAGAAACGGAAATGATGTTCTTTATTAATTCAGGAACAAATAAAACGTTTCTCAGCAACAAATTAAAATTTGAAGAAAGAAATAAATAAACATCTTCTATAGCTTCGGCCGCAACCCTTGCTCCGTTGCCAAGCCTCAAGTGGGTCTCACCCTCTCTAAGACTCCGACTTCTTGTCATTACCTGCAAGTCATTTCAGATATGAGATCCAAATCCGGTATCAAGTACCCAAGAAGTCGAGTTAAGAGACATATTTATTTCAATGTAGAACATACCTTTCGCAGTTCGCAACTGCTCGAGGTAATCCTTACAGTTCCTCCTCCAATGCCCAGGATTGTGGCAGTGGTGACAAACATCCTCAGATTTGTTCGGATTTGAAGTCCTTGCCTTGGGCTTCTTGGCGGGCATTCCATCCTTCGCAGGGGCAGAACGCTTCTTACCCTTGCTTTTGGGCCCCTTCTTCGCAGAGGAAGAAGAGCCCAAAAGGAGGACGTGATTGTCATTCTTTATGGTCCCCTCGAACACGACAAGCATGTTTACTACCTCTTCAAGGGTGGCCTCCAGCTTGTACATGTTAAAGTTGACCACAAAGTGGTCGAACGCAGCAGGCAGGGAGAGGAGAAGCAGATCCACAGACAGCTCATGTGGAAGCGAGATATCAACGCCCACTAGCTTCTCAATGAGCCCAATCATACGGACCCCATGCTCGCGGACCAAAGTCCCCTCAAGCATGCGACTCGTCATGAGCTCCTTGACAGTAGTGAACCTCTCAGTCCGAGAGTTCTCCCCATACAACTCTTTGAGATGAAGGTGTATGTCAGCAGCATACTCCGTCTTCTCAAATCGCCGCTGCAATTCTTTGGACATAGATGCTATCATATAGCACCATGCCTTAAGCTCATCATCCCACCATTTTTTTCCAGCTTCGCCAGCTCCTCAGGACTGGAATTGGTAGGGGCTTCCTTCGGAGGGCTCTTCTCTAGCGTGTAGAGAAGTTTCTTCGAAGCCAAGACAATTGAGGGTTCGAAACCAATCTTGGTAGTTTAAGCCAGTGAACTTGTTGCTATCCAGTATAGCAGCAAGTGGATTTTTGATCGAAGACATAATGAAAGCAGTTTATACTGAAAGAAAAAACAGACATGCATCACAGACTATTCATGAAAAACCCTAAGACATAAAACATGGTCATTAAGTTTTATGAATTACCCTCCCACTATTTTAACGATTTCACCACCCTCTAATGAAATCGAGAAAGCAAGTTTCCTTAGTGGGTACACAGAGTCCAATCAAGAAATCATGGTCCCGAATAATATCAGCCAACCATGACCCTCAAAAGATAGAGCCCAATTGAAACAGGTGCAACCTCCATGTATTTACCTCACGTAAGGGCCCAATAATATGACGCCGTTTACTATCACGTGTCAAGATGACCCATCAATGTTGAGTTGTGATGGACGGTCCCCTTAATGTCCCCAATAATATGAGCCAACGTTAAAGGGAGTTCCAACCAACTCACAACAAGTGTCAATGACGTGTACATCTTTCCGGCATACAGAAACCCCCCAATAACATGAGCTGGGCTATGTATGCGGGTAGCATCGACGTACACCCATTGTTGATGGAAGGTAGAAAATTTTAAACAATATTTAAATTTCCTTAGCTTATCGAATAAACTTTTAATCTTGATATAAATTTTAAATTAAATTTAAAATGAGGGATTTTAATTTTGAAATTTGGTCTCAATAATTTTAAATCAAATTTAAAAAATACGGATTCAACAGATATAATCACATATATAATTGGGATGATCGATGAGCGAGAACTATGCGATCCGTGGTTGCCAAGCACGGATCTAGGTCCAATCCTAGGTGACATGCAGTATGAAACTGCAATCCTATTACATAAACTTTCAGTTTTACAAGTCTTTGGTCTTCAATATCTTTGATCATCATTTCCACTATATTCAAAATTATCCTCCAATTAAGTCTAATATTTAAATTTAAATAACCATGACAAATAGAGATACATTTTAAAGGGCTGGAACGGGCCATAAACCAGGCCCAATTTGAATTGATTTCAACAATATTACAACCAAAATTGTAAAACCTAGCATACACCTAACACATTGGGCACAACTCTCGATCATCCCAAACATTATATATACAATTAACTCAAATAATTGACATAAATAAAATAATCAAATAAAATTTGATTTTATCCAAAAAAATCATATTTTAAATATAAAATCATATTTTATAAATAAAATCTTATTTTGTTATTTTAACTGCATCAATTTTGGTCTAAAAACAATTTAGGCCCATTATCTCAAAATTTTCAAAAATTAATTTTGGTCCAACCAAAAAGGCCCAATAGCAAGTATTGGCCCAAAAACCCCTCGGGCCTCCCGGGACAGGCCCGAAAAAACCCTAGAATTCAAACCGCCGCTGCATCTTCGCCCCGGCACCACCGCATGGGACAGTGCGCCTCCGCCCGCACGCGTGCAGCACTGCGCGACCCTGTGCGCAACGTGTGCACACGGGGGGCGGCCACCTGCGCGACCAGCTCGTGCAGTTGGGGCGTCGGGTGTGCGCACGCCGCCCGCACGCGTGCAGCACGCTGTGTGCGCCCCAGTGTGCAACGTGTGCACACGGGGGAGCGTCCACCTGCGCGACCAGTTCGCGCTGGTGGGGCGGCGGTGTGCGCACAGCCGTGCGCACCGTGCGTGACGTGCACGCACGGTTACCGGCCGACGGGCGCAACTCTCGCCGGGATGTTCCCGCAAGTCGTGCGCGACAGGCGCGCAACGCCCGTCGCACCGTGCGTGTGGGATGCTCGCGCGTATCCCTCGATCCCCGTCGTGATTTGTGCTCGTCGGGTGCGGGCACCGTGCGCGACTGGTGCGCAACGGCAGGCGGCATGCGGCCGGAAAGTTTTTTTTTTTTTTGAAAAACCGAGATTTGATACAATTCAGGCAGAAGTCGGTGTATTGACAGATCTGAGCCAAGGCTCTGATACCACTGTTGGCACAGCGGCGAATCCGGATCTCGCTCCCGGGGCGCAGCGGAAGAATTAAAATTTTGGAGCCCGGGAACGGTCAATACACCTATATAACAATTAAAACCATTCATAGAATGTTTTAGAATATACCTTGCTGGCGTCTAGGCGCCTGTCTCCGACCAATTCCATGGGAAAATTGGCACTTCAACGGTTGAACAGCTACGACCTCTTTTTCCGGTCCACGATCGGAATCTCAATTCCTTCGCCGGTTTGCACTAGAAAACCAATGAATGTTTCATGGATGGAATCTCCTCGCCGGATGGTCGGAATAAATTCCGACGGCGGCGAGGGGAGGAGGGGAAGGGAGAAAATATTAGCTGAGGAGCTTTTGGTACGTTTTAAATGAATACCCCAGGACCCCTATTTATAGATTTTCCATGGGCTTAAACCAAGTTAATGGGCCCGGGTCGGGCCCAGGCCCTGATGTACATTAGTTTCAAGTCCATCACTGTGGCTCCATCATAATCCTGATCAACGATCAGAGTGGACCGATCTACACAGTTTACAAAACTGTGCATTGTGATTTGAAAATAATTTTTCGGACCACCTAATCCAAAATAGCAGTTAGGCCCCTGTAAGCTTTAAGGATAGTCAAACTAGTCCAAGCTTAAGGAAATTACATTTTCACCCTATATAATTTTAGGAAGTCACACTTCCATCCTTCCTCCTACTATACTCAACAAATTGAGCTTAATTTCTGTACGAGAATTGAGAAACCAGTACTTGTGTGACCCTCAATGGTTCAGGAATACAGCTAGCCATGGGCCCACAACATTTGTGACTCCGAAACCACATTTTTGGACAACCCATCGGATCATGGTAAAGCGTCTAGAAACATCGCCCCATGATCCCCTAGGTATCACTGATAGTTCCTGAAAGAACCAGTCGGTCATGGTTAGCGTACAGTACGGTCCTTTCAACACAAATATCCCGATCAGATCAACGACCATTGGTAAATCGAGAGTCGCTAGAGATCCAATAACCATGCATACATCTTGGAGATCAAATAGTGACATCGCATGTGTTACTATGTAAACCCATTTATCCAAAACACGTCTAGTACTCTGGCCAGAGATTTATCACACTATTATCTCCACAGATAGCATATGATATCCACGCACAAGGGCGAGCGGTGACTCCTACATGCATCGGAACCTCACCCAACCCCGCCACCTGATGACCCCAACTGAGTCCGTAAACGGGTCAAAGTGAGGCATCTATCAAGTACAGTCTCAATGATGTTTCGAGTAATGAGGACTAATATGTACAACCAAGACCTCGGACTTAATCCACTCGAAAAATGGTAACCACTTGGAAAGTTCGAGCGAGGGTAGTTCGATAGATCACCAGGTCACTATCCATCTACTTGCTCAGAACATCACAATGTTCCCTACCTATGAAACGTGGTACTTCACATCGTAGATGCCAGTCTCAAGCTCGGGTGGCCCTTATCCTCTTTTGGACGGCCCAATTGACTAGGAACAGGTTCAGAATACACAGTGACTATTAGATGCATTTCATGATAGCCAACATATCCACTATCATATCTAACATACACTATAATGCATTCAAGGTCTTTTTCGATAGATCACCAGGTCACTGTCCATCTGCATGCTCAGAACATCACAATGCTTCCTACCAATGAAACGTGATACTTCACATCGCAGATTCCAGTCTCAAGCTCGGACGACCCTTATCCTCTTTTGGACGGCCCAATTGACTAAGAACAGGTTCAGAATACACAATGACTATTAGATGTGTTTCATGATAGTCATCATATCCACTATCACATCTAACATACACTATAGTGCATTCAAGGTCTTTATCCAACAATTGCAATCATAATAATGAAGATAAAGAATGTCATAAAAGAATGCGGTTTTCATAAATAAAGACCGTTTTACAAAGAGTCAACAAGAACCCACACGCCATAAGTTGGATAGTTCGGCACCTACTCTAACAGGATTCTCTTCAATATGAGCAGTATCATCAACAAAATTCATTGGAGTAGAAGTTGAAGAACTGGTACGCGGAGAATTCGGATCTGAACGGCTAGAAACCTAGAACTTGAACTCGAAGATTGCGAAAATGCATCTGAAGATGACACACAAATAGTATCTACAATCTGTATATGGTGTGAAACATTATTCACAATTCTTCTCGGAGCGGTACTGCTACCCACAACTTGTCCTATTGGAACTATATATGTACAAATATTGTAAGAACCAACTGGCAAAATATGACAAAAAGATGGTACTGAACAATATCAATTCACACTCTAGCCCATCCCCAAGTCTTAACGATCGGTGGTTGAGAGCCCAGATTGTGTTAGGCCCGGTGCGCTAATACGAAAATAATTACACAATTAAAGCGGAAGTAATCAGAACCAGGGCTTAAAATTTTTCAAATAAGTTTGGGCCTGATCCAAAATAACATTTCATAATACATAATACTCAAAATAAAGAGTTTAACTCAAAACTCAGCAATACACCACATCAGGTAAAGAAATCAAATAGTAACACAACTACAGATCCCCTCAATAGATAAAGGCACAGGACATCCCCCGGCTCAATATGATATCAATACATCTACTGGGACTCAAATCAAAAAGGGGATCGACCAGCTGAAGCTCCACTATGTCCAGCCTGGTTACCTGAAGAACCTTCCAAAGCCAATACTGTAACGACCCGTACTTTTCTTAGCGGAAATTATAAGTTTTGGGGTTCAATTGAAAGTAATAAAGATTACGAACAATCAATTAAAGGATCGCTACTAACTTATAGGAGTGAAACAAGAGTCAAATCCCATAATTAAAAGGCGCGGAAATAGAAATCGGGTACTTGAACAAAATAGTTTCATTCTTTCATTACGAAGTCTGGAAACAGATTTCTACAAAATAACTAAACATGAAATCTGTTATAATACAAAATAACTACAAAGGATCTGTACAATAATGTAATTCCCAAAAAAAACAATGAGATCTGGAAAAGAAAGAAGACGCTGAAGTCTGGTGTCCACGATAAACACTTCCTTCCCTTCTGTTCATTTCCCTCCAGCTCCTAACTGTTCATTACCTGCACTCAATGAAAACTAGTGAGCCAGAGGCTCAGCAGGTAAAGTCTGGAAATAATGAAAGCAAATCATAGAAAATTTCACTAGCTAAAACATACTGGAGTCTGAAAGTAAACGAAAACGTAAATCATAACTCAAATCTTAAATCACTTTCGTTAAACATTCTTTAGAGCAGTGATTAAAATCACACTAGTGCTCTTTATTCATTTTTCTGAAAATTATGACAACCCTTTAACTATTTGGTCCATTTCGTTTGATCAAACTCCTGATATCAGTCATGACTTATTGTTGAAGGGGTATATAGATCCGTCGATCCATAATCCTAATCCTTCCTTGCTTTTTGAAGGGGTATACAGTCCGTCGACCGTAATCCTAATCCTTCATGGGGACCCTTTTGTTGTCATAACTTGAAACATTTCCTAAAACATGTTCTGCTCTTTCTTTCTTTCGTGAAATATGTTTTCTCCCCTTTATACGTTTATTGGTTTTCTCTCATCTAATGATGTTCTGAAACTGTTATGGATTTCCTTGTAATGCTTGCGAAAATGAAAACTGAATAAAAATACTACTTAAATCTGTCAGTTGAATCGAAAACATCTTTGAAATGATTCGGAAATGAATGAGAAATCCGAATATAGGCTTTCTGTCTCAATCAAAGAAGCATTGAAGAAGTAAAGGGTGAAATCTGTTTTTCATGAATAGTAGAAATCTGAATCATATCGAATAAGAAATAAAACAGATCTCTGTTGGTCAACCAGATGTCAACGCAACTAATGAGTGACATCAGATCTTACCCAACAAACGAGTAAATCAGATCTCACCTATTGAGACTATTCCCAACAGATGTCAACGATACTTTCAAAAGTCAACAAAATACAAAAAAGACCAGACCTCATACTTAGAAGGAAAGATCTGAATTAAAAGAACAGTAGAAATCTGGATATTGCGTAAGCGTTTCAACGAAAAAAAATCAATTCAGATCTCTCGAATAAAAATAGGAATCTGAATTAACTTATCACATAAACAAACCTCTACTCTTAGAGATCTGTTTATCATAGAAATTCCATGAAGGTATAAGAACCAGATCTCATACTTAACCGTGTGGATAAACATGAAGTACACGATTACCTTCTTCTGAAGAACTCGAAATATCTTGCAGCAACTTCTGAAAGTGATCGAATAAGCTACTTGTAAGCTACTTCGATAAAGAAATCCTTGGAAAAACTCAAGACTTTACTAGAAGAACATCTCTACTCTTAGAGATCTGTTTATCATAGAAATTCCATGAAGGTATAAGAACCAGATCTCATACTTAACCGTGTGGATAAACATGAAGTACACGATTACCTTCTTCTGAAGAACTCGAAATATCTTGCAGCAACTTCTGAAAGTGATCGAATAAGCTACTTGTAAGCTACTTCGATAAAGAAATCCTTGGAAAACTCAAGACTTTACTAGAAGAACATCATCAAACCATTTTTTTTAAAACATCCATGAATCAAAATACAGTAAACTCAACTTCTTCGAAAATAGAGCATGAACTTCTGGTTTTTCTTTGAAGAACAGCAGTAGCTATCTTCTTTTTATTTAAAACCATACATAATCATAAAAACAGAATTGAATATATGCTTTCTATTGAGTGAACAAGAAACAGAGTTTACTTGCCTGGTTTCTTTAACACAACAACGATAGAAAATCCAGTAACTTCCTGCGCACCGCCTGTTTCCTTTAAAATGTTTTGAAAGAACTTTGCTCGACTTCTTCAGAGAGAACACCGCTTAAAATGATTTGATTTGAAAGTAATGATTCTTGAAGCAGCTTAACATCCCATCTATATGAGTTTATAATGTCTAAAGAAGGGAAACACGTTTAATCAATATGTCAAAATTCACTATAAGCGTGCTCTGTTTTTAAAGTAAAAAGATGCATAAGGATCCCGAGCAATTTTAGTTAAAACAAAGGATTCACTTGGCTTGCAGAAATCACTAGACATCTATTGTAATTGCATTCTAACATTAGAATTTTAACCCGTAATCAAATGAAGACTGGACATTGCGCAAAAGATGAAATCTGTACGCGCATAATCATGAAATCTGGTATTTAGCCTTTAACTAAAGAAAAGCCAAACAATGCATAGGCAGAAATCTGAAACTCGATCAATTCTAGAATCGAATAAAATAGAATTGTAATCCCTCAATCTCATATCTTTCTAATTGTGGACTTCTAAAAGATCTGGTCGTTACAATCTACCCCCCTTAAAAGAATTTCGTCCCCGAAATTACTTACTTAAAGAGATCTGGGTAGTTTCTCTGCATATCAGATTCGACTTCCCACGTTGCTTCTCTTTCTGAGTGGTTTGTCCACTGAACTTTGATCATTGGGATAGTTCTGTTTCTCAACTTACGATTTTATTTTGCTAAAATATTTTCTGGAATTTCTTCGTAAGTCAAGTCTGGTTCCAATTGAATAGGTTCGTAACTGAGTACATGTGAAGGATTCACAATGTACTTTCTAAGCGCAGAAATATGAAACACGTTGTGAACAGTAGACATCTGAGGAGGTAATGCTAAACTGGGACTGATCCAACTCGTTCTAAGATCTGGAATGGTCCAACATACCTGGGACTTAACTTCCCTTTCTTTCCAAATCTCAAAACACCTTTCATTGGAGAAATCTTTAAGAAAACATGATCTCCTATATCAAAATTCAAATCTCTTCAACGATTGTCTGCGTAACTTTTCTGCCTACTTTGAGCAGTCTTCATTCTTTCACGTATTCTTTTAATTGCTTCTGAAGTTTGTTCTATAATATCAGGTCCTATTTCATTTCTTTCACCTACATCATCCCAAAGAATTGGTGATCGAAATTTTCTACCATACAGAGCTTCGTATGGTGCCATTTCTATCGATGCCTGATAACTGTTATTATAGGTGAACTCAATCAACGGTAATTTAGAATCCCAACTTTCTGAAAAGTCAAGGACACTAGCCCATAACAAATCTTCCAGTCTTTGAATTACCCTTTCTGATTGTCCATCGGTTTGAGGATGGAACACTGTACTTAAGGTTAGATTTGTTCCTAAGGCTTGGTGTAAACTTTTCCAGAATCTCGAAGTTAATCTAGGATCTCTGTCTGATACTATAGAACTTGGAATCCCATGAAGTCTGACTATTTCCTTGATATACAACTCTGCATACTTATTAAAATCATAATTTGTCTTTACAGGAAGAAAATGAGCAGACTTAGTTAATCTGTCTATGATAAACCAAATTGCGTTGTAACCCAAAGCTATTCTGGGTAATCCTACAACAAAATCCATTGCTATGTTATCCCATTTCCACACCGGTATAGGAAGTGGTTTTAACGTTCCTGCAGGTCTCTGATGTTCTGCTTTAACTTGTTGACATGTTAAACATTCTGCGACAAATCTACAGATGTCACGTTTCATTCCTGGCCACCAAAACAGAGCTTGAAAATCCTTAAACATCTTTGTTCCTCCTGGATGAATTGAATACGGCGAGTTATGGGCTTCATTCATAATCTCATTGCACAAATTATCTATGCGCGGTACTCACAATCGACTCTGATATTTAACAATTCCTTGATCTTCGGCATACAGATTTGTCCCTCTGTTCTCATCCTGCTTCTTCCATTTCTGGAGTTGATCATCCTTCGCTTGGCCTTCTTTAATCCTATCTTTGAGCGTTGATTGGATCGAGAGGACTGATAACTTAGCAGCATTTTCCTTTCTGCTTATCCCAAGTTCAAATCTATTGATTTCTAACGCCAGAGGGATCTGAACTGAGATTTGTGCTAACCCCACGCTTCTTCTACTTAGCGCATCTGCTACTACGTTAGCTTTTCCAGGGTGATAGCTAATTACACAATCATAATCCTTAACCGGTTCAAGCCATCTTCGTTGTCTCATATTTAACTCTTTCTGGGTAAAGAAATACTTAAGGCTCTTATGATCGGTAAAAATTTCGCATTTCTCTCCATAAAGATAGTGTCTCCAGATTTTTAATGCGAAAACTACTGCTGCTAATTCAAGGTCATGCGTAGGATAATTTTTCTCATGAATTTTCAGTTGTCTAGAAGCGTAAGCAATTACCTTCCTCTCTTGCATTAGAACAGCTCCTAGCCCTGTCTTCGATGCATCCGTATAAATTACAAAATTCCCTTTCTCAGATGGGAGCGTTAAAACAGGGGCTTCAACTAACGCAAGTTTTAACTTTTCAAAGCTAGCTTGGCATTCTGAAGTCCAACTATACTTAACATTCTTCTTAGTCAAAGCGGTTAATGGAACAGCAATCTTTGAAAACCCTTCTATGAATCTTCGATAATAACCCGCAAGTCCTAAGAAACTACGGATTTCAGTGACACTCTTAGGCACAGGCCAATCTCGAACAGATTCCACCTTTGAAGGATCTACTTCTATTCCATTCATCGAAATAATGTGACCCAAGAATACTACTTTGTCAATCCAGAACTCACATTTACTAAACTTAGCAAATAACTGTCTAATTCGTAAAATCTGCAAGATTTCTCTAAGGTGTTCTTCATGTTCTTCTCTGTTCTTCGAGTAAATCAAAATATCATCTATGAACACAATGACAAATCTGTCTAAATAAGGTTGAAATACTCGATTCATTAAGTCCATAAAAACGGATGGCGCATTCGTTAATCCAAAGGGCATAACTAAAAATTCGTAATGGCCATATCTAGTTCTCGAGACTAGTATCTGCGATGCGAAGTACCATGTTTCATTGGTAGGGAACATTGTGATGTTCTGAGCATGCAGATGGATAGTGACCTGGTGATCTATCGAACTACCCTCGTTCGGACTTTCCAAGTGGTTACCATTTGTCGAGTGGATAAGTCCGAGGTCTTGGTTGTACTGATTAGTCCTCACGACTCGAAATGTCATTGAGACTCTACATGATAGGCGTCTCACTTTGACTCGTTTGCCCTCTCACTTGGGGTCATTAGGCGATGGGATTGGCTGAGATCCCGATGCATGTAGGAGTCGATGCATCGTTGTCGAGGATTCACCGCTCGCAGACATGCGTGGATATCCTATGTTATCTGAGGAGACGATAGTGTATAAATCTCTGGCCAGAGTACTAGAAGTGTTTTAGGTAAATGGGTTTACCTAGTTACACTCGTGATGTCACTATTCGATCTCCAAGATGTATGCATAGCTATCGGATCTATAACGACTCTCGATTTACCAATGCTCGTTGATCTGATTGGGATATATGGATTGAAATAACCGTACTGTATACTAACCACGACCAACTGGTTCTTGCAGGCACTATCAGTGATACCTAGGGGATCATGGGGTGATGTTGCTAGATGCTCTTACCATGATCCGTTGGGCAAGTCCGGAATTGTGATTCTGGAGCCACAATGGTTGTGGGCCCACGGCTAGCCGTATCCCTGAACCATTGAGGGCCACACAAGTACTAGATTCGAGATTCCCGCACGGATACTGAGCTCAATGTGTTGAGCATAGGAGGAGGATTCTAGGGAGTGCGTCTTCCTAAAATTCAACAGGGGTCAAATCGTGATTTCCCACTGTTGAGGGGCAAAACGGTCATTTTGCAATTTAGGGTTAGATGATCTGAAAAATTGTTTTCATATCATAATATTCAGTTTTGGAAACTGAGTCGATCGGTCTGATCTGATCGGCGATCGGAGTTACGATGAAGTCGCAGCGATGGATATCGTCATTTGGACCCGGGCCCGTTGGGCCGGTCCAAGTCCATTGCTAGTCTATTTAATTAGACTTAAGGGCTTTATTGTAACTAAGTAATTCAGATTACACACACCCTAACCCTACACTAAACTCTCGGCCGCCTCTCCCTCTTCTCCCACACACGGCCGCCGCCGCCTTCGCCGCCTCTTGTCGCCGCCGCCGCCGCTTGTCGCCGCCGCCGCCGCCTCCCTCGCCGGAATTTGTTCCGGCCAACCTTTCGAGGAGAATCCGTCCACGCTGATCTCGTCAGGATTTCTAGTGCAGGCTGACGAAGGAGTCTTCCTTCCGGTCGTGGACCTGATTGACGAATCTACAGCCGCCTACCGTGAAGAGCCGGTCTTCTTGTAATTCCGGTTGGAGCCAGGCACAAGTCGCCAGCAAGGTAACTGACTAAACGCCCTATGAATGGTTCATAGTTTGCAGTAGATTTAAATTGTATTGAACATTTCCCGGCCCAATTTTATTCTTCCGCTGCCTCGCCGGGAGACGGGATCCGGATCCGCCACGGTTCCCCAACAGTGGTATCAGAGCTTTGGCTCGGATCCTTCGATACAATTGTTGCCATAATTGTATCTAATCTCATTTTTCAGATCGAATCAAACAAAATTTTTGGATAACGGCCGCCGGCCTTCGCCGTGTGCGGCGGCCCCTCCCCTCCACCGCACGCATATGCGCGCGCGGTGCACGCGCGCGATACAATTGTTGCCATAATTGTATCTAATCTCATTTTTCAGATCGAATCAAACAAAATTTTTGGATAACGGCCGCCGGCCTTCGCCGTGTGCGGCGGCCCCTCCCCTCCACCGCACGCATATGCGCGCGCGGTGCACGCGCGCTGGCCGCACAATGGCGCGCGTATATCAGCGCAATGGCCTGCGCAATTGTTGCGCAACGGTCGAGAGTGGCCGCTGCCGCTGGCCGCGCAAAGTGTTGCTCACAGGCCGGCCGATGGGCAGTGATACGTGTGCCGCTCTTGGAGAGAGGTTGACGTGGCCGTGCGCTTCAGGTGGCCGGACAGTAGAGAAACGTTGCGCCACTGGTTGGGACAA
>KQ999428.1:220753-251196 GCA_001598015.1 Dorcoceras hygrometricum | reverse complement strand
TAGACAGCTCCGATTGAAGTAAGAGTGGTAGCGTTGGACTCCTCTTGCTGAGACACTTCGTTTGGATATTGCTTTCGGACGTTTGCTTGAGGCTGGAGAGGTGTGCGAAGACATCTCCCTTGTGTATTCTGTTAGTATAAGTGTGGATTTCGCTCCTAGCTTTTTGGGGTAAGTATAGATCCTGCCTTTAATCTTTGTTTAGATCTTTCTGTTGAGTTAGAGAGGTAGGATTAGCGCTGGTGGAGTTTGTAACTCCCAGCTGCTGTTTTCTGTGCTTCGGTCCCTGAGGAATTGTGTGTTAACGACTATCGATTTACCAATGGTCGTTGATCTGGTCGGGATATATGGATTGAAAGGACCGTACTGTACGCTAACCACGACCAACTGGTTCTTGTAGGCACTATCAGTGATACCTAGGGGATCATGGGGCGATGTTGCTAGACGCTCTTACCATGATCCGTTGGGCAGGTCCGGAATTGTGATTCCGGAGCCACAATGGTTGTGGGCCCACGGCTAGCTGTATCCCTGAACCATTGAGGGTCACTTAAGTACTTGATTCGAGATTCCCACACGGATACTCAGCTCAATGTGTTGAGCATACGAAGAGGATTTTTGGAGTGCGACTTCCTAAAAAGTCAACAGAGGTCAAATCGTGATTTGACGATGCTGAGGGGCAAAACGGTCATTTTGCACTGGGGTTCTGAAAAATGGTTTTTCAGATCATAGTTTCAGTTTTGAAAACTGAGTCGATCTGTCCGATATGATCGGATATCGGAGTTACGATGAAGTCTCGGTGATGGAGATGAACTGAATGTTCATCCGTTGGACCCGGGCCCGTTGGGCCGGTCCAAGTCCAACACTAAGATCTATTTAATATAGATTGGACTTCATAACTAAACACTACACCATTAACCCTAAACCTAGCTTAAGAGCGCCGCCCCCTCCTCTCATAAGCCTCGTCGCCGTCGCCCGGTGCACGCCGCCGCCGCCGCTTTGCCGGAATTTGTTCCGGCCAATCTCGACGAGGAGAATCCATACGCGCAAGATCTCGTCAGGCCTTCTAGTTCAGGCTGACGAAGGAATCCCGTCTCCGGTCGTGGACCTGATTGACGATATCTACCGCCGCCTACCATGAAGTGTCGTTTTCTTTACGAAACTGGTCGGAGCCAGGCACGAGTTGCCAGCAAGGAGTCACCTAAACACCCTATGAATGTCATAGAATTGTTTTGTTTTATCGTATTGATCGTCTCCCGGCACATGTTTTTCGTTCTTCCGCTGCCTCGCCGGGGGGGCGTGATCCGGATCCCAACAAAAACTACGTCCAGCTGTCGGCCAAACCTGGGTCTGTGCCGCTAAAAGACTCTCCTCAATATCCACTGCTCTATCCACAGCCTCGGCATAAGTTGAGGGCGAACCAGACAACACCATCCGAAACAAATCAGGTCTCAAACCCTTCATAAACTTGTTCCTCTTTGTTCTCTCTTGGTTAGCCACATGGGGAAAATACGTCAAAAGCGAAGAAAACTGCCTGGCATGCTCGGACACCCTCAAGTTCCCTTGCTTCAAATATCAAACTCTCTCCCACGGTTGTTGTAGTAGGCCTCAGGGGTATACTCCTGTCGAAAGGCCGTACAGAAGCTCTCCCAAGTGATCATAGCCCCACTCTCTCTCAGGATACGAGAAGTACCTCTCCACAGCGTTGAACATTATCCCTCAATTGCAAAACCGCTAGCTTCAACCTCTTCTCCGGAGTGTACTGCAAGGTATCAAACAACTCTTCCATATGAACCAGCCAGCCCTCAGCCATCAAACCACCCTCATCACCAGCAAAAACAGGAGGTTTCGTCCGCTGAAATCTATCCAGAACTAACTCCATCCACCAACTTGCCTAGTCAGATCATCCACCTCTGTCTGTCTCTCTTGACGACGCAAGGGCACACTCTGCTGAACGTTCTCATCGCTCTCTGAGGCTCTAGACTCCTCAGCAGTCCGCCTAGTGGTTCTACCTCTACCTCTCCTTGGTGGCATCTACCAAAACTCAAGGTAAGAACCAACAAATAATCACAGAGGCAGATATCGTCATCATTGAAATCACATAATTCACAGAGTCAATCAGAACAAAAGCTCAAACTCTGTGCCTAGACTCAAGTGTGATGGAAAAATAAATGAGCTTATCCCAGTTTAAGCTCTGATACCAAAATATCAGGCCCGATGCGCTAATATGAAAATAATTACACAATTAAAGCGGAAGCAATCAAAATCAGGGCTTAAAAATTTTTCAAATAAGTTTGGGCCTGATCCAAAATAACATTTCAAAATACATCATACCCAAAATAAAGAGTTTAACTCAAAACTCAGCAATACACCACATCAGGTAAAGAAAGCAAATAGTAACTCAACTACAGATCCACTCAATAGATAAAGGCACAGGACATCCCCTGGCTCAATATAATATCAATACATCTACTGGGACTCAAATCAAAAAGGGGATCGACCAGCTGAAGCTCCACTCTGTCCAGCCTGGTTACCTGAAGAACCTGCCAAAGCCAATACAGACCAAGGAAGCCCAAAACAGGGAAAAGTAAAGAGGTTAAACCTCAGTACGAAGAGCAATCTAAAAACAGAAATCATGCTTGCTATACTTCAAGTTATGAAATGCATGATGTCTATCAAAGGAATCGATCATCAAGACCAACAACTCAGCTGGAAAATCTCAATTGAGCCTCAACACCATGCACAACAACTCAGCTGGTGGAAATTATCGGTCCGTGATCATCATGTCCATCAACCATCACAACTCAGTGGTCATCAGGCACGATAACTCAGCCGGCCACCACCCCGATGATAGCAATTGACCCTTCAGATGCGACAACTCAACCGACGGATCAAATTTCTAGTTCGACTCAGGTCATAAATCGAATATCAGTCTCAATATGTATGCATGAATGCCATTTCATAATCAGATCTCAACATACATAATGCAGTACGTGAAACAAAACAGATAATATGTCATAAAAAGTCAAATCTGTTCACATAGTCACGTAATTCACAGCATAAAGATTTCACAACAAGGAATATAAACATGTCCATGCCCAAAGCTGTTTACAGGAGCTCAATATGTACCTCAAACCATCTTAAGTCTCAATCAGATCTCACCAGGGCACAGCAAATACAACCTACTCAAATCTGATTCCTCACCGGCTCACGACGAGCTCAACCAAAGCTTCCTCGAAGCTTAAATCTGCCAAACAACTAACAATTCAACTCAGAACTAAGCCAAATCTGCTTAGTACCTACGGTCAAGGTTCCAGACTACTCAACCAAGGCTCTACTAGCTCTAATGAAGCTTAAAATGGGAAGAATCACTTACCCAGAAGCTCAAATCTGAACTGAGAACTATCGACTGAAGTTCGCAAAGTTACGCGATCCTGCAACTACTTCGCTCCTCTTCGACAAGTCGATCTACAACTCCAAACTAGTAACAATCGAAAGAGCTAAGCAAGACGAACCCAGCGCCACCAATCTTGCTCCAAACAATGGTGAAAATCGATGGAAAATCTCAAGAGAAGGGTTCGGGTGAACAGTAGAAATCAAGGGTTTCTCTGGGAAGAAGATAGGAAATATCGGGTGAAAAATGCCTAAGTATCGATCGCTACTTAGCATTTAGATCCTTCATCCAATGCTACAGTGAAAGTCAACACCGACTTATTCAGATCTTGTTGGCAACTCAGATATTAGCGCTAAGGCAAAAGTCCATCAGATCTGACCTCAGCGATAACTCAAATCTGGCTTCGCTACGCTAACCAAGCGCTACTAATCAAAACGGCGTCGCATCAGGAGTCTCGCTCAATAACGCTAAACGACGTCGTGTTGCCTCAAATCTGAAACAGATCCCGCTAACGCTCATCCAGATTTGACCACATCTAATTCTCTCTCAACACGAGATCTGACGACCAACCAAACGACATCGTATCACTTATACTCACCCCCATACACCAAAACGACATCGTTTTGCTCCCCGCTCGCGACAACTCACCCATACACGCGAGGGTCGGATCTGAACACCCAGATATCAATCAAATCTGGTCAACTTTATACCAAACAATATTCAGTATGCTAGACACCATTCAATATACATCCACGCCAAACCGAAAGCTGAGTTACCTGCTCACGCAACTGTACTCAGATCTGAATAACTAATTAAACCAACACTTAATAATTTCTAGTCCTCACAGATTGTGTACTGGCTCAAAGAATAAACAAATTGGTGCTAGTTTATCTACAAAAATCCTCTGAGGCAAAGACTCCCACTGTTTAGAAATAGTTGCCCTCTTCTAACGTACCCACCGATCAAAACCTTTTACAATTGCCCACGATTTGCCAATCAAAATCAAATACCTGATCCAGCAGGTAGATATGATGTTTGTGTTTGATTGGGAAATAACAGCACCACAATCTACAGTAGCTCCTTCAAACAATTTAGCGCTACACGGCCGTGTCCACAGCAGCTTGTGCTCTCTCATTTGCTTCAATAATTGCTCCAGAGCACGTCGGTGAGCATCCGAGAGCATGTCCAAAATTTGTAAATCAATAGCTGTTGTGGGTTGACCGGATCTGAAATACTTGTGTCGGGCCTCCAAAAATTTCCTCGAAAGCATCTCCATATACTTAGAAATTATATACATTCGCCTCTGAATAGCTGTCTGAAGTGAGTCCGTTTCTGCCCACTGCAACATATGTTCTTCCTTAGCGGGTATATATTTAACTGATTGCATAACTTTCCAACTACGCAAACTAAAAGAATGAAAGAATGAATACATGTCTGCTATAACCTTCTCTCGGACCTGTACAAGAAATTCTATGTCATCGCAAATCAACTGAAATATATCGTGGGCTGGATGCCCTTTAACTGTGTCTGGCTCTTTCAGAGGCTTCTTGCCCTTGTCATCAGCAGCAATCTTAGGAAGACTGGCCTTGTACCAATCTCTTTCTTCGACTCCCCTGATCTGAATACCAAGTCCAAATTTTATTCAGGTTGGCTCTGCAGCTGTGATAGATGGTAGCATCATGTCATCTGGAATCTGAGCCAGATGCTCATCAATGGACAGAGACTCGTCATCAGACGTGGATGGGGTAGCGGTCAGCTCCAGAACCTTGCTCAAGGGTTCTACGTCTTCAGAGTCATTCATCTTCTCAAGAATCAATCTCTCAGAAACCACCGGCTCTATCTCATTCTCCTTCTCAGTCTTTTCCTCGGTCTCGTTATGATCCGTTCCAGCTATTTCTGGCACCACTGGATCCTCTAAATCTGTTTCTATCCTAACTGTATCCGTAATCACCTGTTCAATGATATTATCAACGTCATCAATATCAGCTATATCCGTCTCCATCACTTTCTCTATCTCCTCCGTCGCTTCCCAATAGTAACCTCCACATCTGGTTCCTCCTCAGATTCTGATAACACCAATTTCCTCTTTGGTGCACGACGTCTTGGAGTTCTGGGGCTCACACCTGGTACAACTAAAATTGGTTCTGGATTTTGTACCATAGGTACAATCGATAGATTTGTCTTTGTGGGAGAAACTCTCCCCACATGAGTTCTCTTCTTCTTGGTAGCAGGCTCAGTAACGGCAGGAGCAGATCTCTTCTTAGTCACAGTTTTCTTCTTATTCTTAGCTTTCTCCACTGGCTCATCCAAATCAACAGAAATATTCTTGTTTTTGGCAATATACATGCCAACAGTCTTGGCAGTTAGAATCTTCAGAGGTTGGAAATCTTTTGATTCACCCAGTTCCAAATCTGAGGCACCCTTCAAGAGAATACAGATCTGTACTGCAAACCCTCTGGCTTGCTTCGAGGCAGGGGACACCATATCCTTAAATATATTGAACAGCAGTCTGCCCCAATTAATCTTGACTCCACCATGAATAGCAGACATCATCAAAAACCTCTCGTGGGTGACCGCATCAAAAGAACCGGCTTTAACCGTCACAGTCTTAGCCAGGATGTCATTCTGCAGCCGAAACTCGTACTTCATCTCCCTCTTCTTGCAAGAGGTTTTCAGTTGTTCACCATCAAAAGAGAATGCACTTCTAGCATCAAATACCAGATCCTTCGGCACATCAACCATGTCTGTTAACCCTACTGTTGGCAACTCAAACGTTCCAGCAAACAACTCCTCTGAAATCTCAACTGACTTCCCTTGAATAGTACTGACAACCGTGCCATCCCTCACTGAAGCATTGTGGAAGAACTCAACCAGAGCAACTTCATAAATGGCTGATGAGCATCCTAAGAACCCTCTGAGTCCAGATGACTCCAGGGCCTTAAACATCTGTACCATGCCCACATCATCCATACCGAACACGGAATCAAAGTAGATTTGGATAGCGTTGCTGATCAAGGCAGCGGCCATTGCTGAAGTTTGATTGAACAGAATCACTGAGAAAAAGATTATCTGCAAGGAAAGCACTAAAATCAAGAACACAAGATAGCTCGAAGGTAATTTTGCACAAGGTAAGAGAAATGAAGATGAACAGACGTATAAAAGGTAAGTGAATTTGAAACAGTGAAAGAGAGAGAATGTGGATGTGAAGTTTTGAATAATGAAAACACACGTGTCAATCATCCTACGACGCGATCAAATTTTGAAAATATTTGAAATGATTTTGAATTTTAACCGCAAGGGTAAAAATGTAAAAACGAGCGCCAATTTGAAATTACGTCATAACCTTAGATCTGTTTGATGTATCAGTCGGGGTACTGTCAGATCTGATCACTTATAAGTATCAGCTGTATATACTTGAAGTCTAAATTGATTCAGATCTCACGCATTCAGCTGACTCAGCACTTATTAGCTTAGGTATGTTTTTCCCCCTAAATCTGAGGTTCTCCCAAGTATGAAGTTTACCAAATCTGAAAATCCACGTTGTTCCCCCTGAACAATAGATTCAGATCTGATGAACACAGAAGTTGTTCAACCTGCAAAGATGTTAGTGCAAAGACAAATCAAGGCAATTCTAAGAGACCAAGAATGTTTCGAAAATACGAAAACTTAGCGTCTGGTATCTGCTTTGTGAATATATCAGCAACTTTCTGATCTGTTGACACATACTCCAGCCGGACGTCCTTATTGAGCACATGATCTCTTATGAAATGATGCCTGATATCAATATGCTTTGTTCTTGAATGCAGCACAGGATTCTGAGTGATTGCGATGGCACTGGTATTGTCACAGAAGATAGGAGCTTTAGAAGCATTGATGCCATAGTCTTTGAGTTGATGCTGAATCCACAAGATCTGAGCACAGCAGCTTCCAGCCGCTAGATACTCTGCTTCAACTATTGATGTGGCAATCAAAGTTTGCTTCTTACTAAACCAGGAAATCAAACGATCTCCCAAGAATTGACAAGTCCCACTTGTGGTACGCCTATCAATCCTGCATCCTGCATAATCTTCATCACTAGCTAGATACTCTGCTTCAACATTGATGTGCAATCAAGTTTGCTTCTTACTAAACCAGGAAATCAAACGATCTCCCAAGAATTGACAAGTCCCACTTGTGGTACGCCTATCAATCCTGCATCCTGCATAATCTTCATCACTATAACCAATTAGTTGAAAACTGGAGTCTTTGGGATACCAAAGACCCACATTGGAAGTTCTTTTAAGTATTTTAAAATCCGTTTAACAGCAATATAATGCGACTGTTTAGGCTCAGCTTGAAATCTTGCACAAATACTGTAACGCCCAGAAATTTTTATTTGCCACAATAAGAAAGTTATGAGATTTGAGATTTAAATTGAAAAGCTATTTTAATCAACTTTCTTTTCGAGTTGATTTCTAGAATTGAGAATATGTGAATTCAGCTTTCGTTTATGTATCGAGTTGAATTTCAGATTTTAGAATGCAATTACAAGAGCTGTCTGGTCGATCCTTACAAGCTAACTGAATCCTTCTTTTTAAATACAATTGTTCGGTTTTATAGCATCAGATTTCACTTTAAAATAGAGTAGCACTTTTAAAAGATTTTTACATATTGATTAAACGTGTTTCTTCTTTAGGCATTTTAACTCATATATATAGGATGTTAGCCACATTATGCATCATTATTCTCAAACAAAATATTTTAAAGTGGTGCTCTCTGACAAAGAAACCAAGCAAAACCTTTCAAAGCTTTTTGAAGGAGACGAGCGGTGTGTACATGATTTGCCAAATTTCATTTGTAATTGTGTTACAGAATACAGGCAAGTAAACTCTGTTTCTTGTTACACTCATGAAAGCATATATTCAGTTCTGTATGCATGTTGTATGTAAATTTAAAGGTTTGAGAATTGTTACGGCAGTTCTTCAAACAAAAGAAAGTTCATGTTCTGTTTTAATGAAGAAGTATGTGTCTACTGTGATTTTGATCCAGAAAGACTAGAAAAATGGTTTGATGATGTTCATCCAGTAGTTTCTTGAGTTTTCTAAAGATTTCTCTTCGAAGTAGCTTACAAGTAGCTTATGCGATTGTTTTCCAGAAATTTCTTGAGATCTTTTGATTTCTTTAGATTAAGGAAACCATCGTTTTTCATGTTCATTCTCATGGTTAAGTCTGAAATCTGGTTCTTTAACCAAAAGCTGAATTTCCATATTGAACAGATTCTAAGATAGAGTTTGTTTCTATGTTATTTAAAGTTCAGATCCGAGTCTTTATTCCAAATCTGAATTTGACCAGATCCTGTTATGTTGACCATTGACATCTGAATTAATCAATCCAGTTGTGTTGACATCTGAGTTGACCAACGAACCAAAATCAGATTCATTTCTTCTTCGTCAATATACTTATAGGAATTCAGATCCCTGTATTTAGATTTGTTCAGATCTTTCTTTTTCAACAGATACAGAAATTCCAGATTTCGTTCCTTATTCTTTTTAGCATTGATTTGAAAGATTAATTCGATTCATTCGAACAGATACGAGTGACTTTATTCATTTTTCATCTTCGCAAGTATTATAGAGAATCCTCCAAGTATTCCAAAACATCATCAGAAGTATAAACCAGTAAATCGTACCGTATAAAAAGAAAAACAGATTTACAGAAAAAAAGAGCAGAAAGAAATAAATGTTTTACAAAAAAGTTTTAAGTTATGACTTAGGCAACAGACGATCCCCAGAGGAAGGGTGGGTGCCTGTTGACGAACCAGTGTGCCCCTTCAAATAGGAAGGATAAGGATTACGGATTGACGGATCTGTATATCCCTTCACATAACGGGATTTATCCCAACCCCCTGATATCAGATGAGTTTGATCAAACGAAATGGACCAACTGTACAGGTGTCTCTGTCATAATTTCAGAATAGAGTCAAATGGTGATATTAATCACGGCTTAATGAAAAATGATTTCAGAACGTATATGTTTATGCTTTCATTCCATTCAGATTCCTCGTTTATGTCATTTAGCTTATTTATTCTTGAGCTATTCAGATTCAGATTCTAGTAAAGTAAGAGATATCGTTTGCATGTGTTACATGTTTTCGGTATTCCAGATGTTACCTGCTGAGCCTTAGGCTCACTAGTTTTCATTGAGTGCAGGTAATGAGCAATAAGAGCTGGATGGTGATGAGCTGATCAGAAAGATGTGTTTATCGTGGACATCAGCTTTCGTTTTGCTTTATGATTTCAGATTTTGATGTACAGAATATTGACCATAACTTTTGTGTTATTTCAGATTTCAGTTCTCTTTTTTGTAAAATCTGAACCAGAATCAATTCTTTGATGTATATTCAGTTCCACATATTTTACATGTTCATTTCTATCTTTCAGTTTAACGTATAAGTTCGAATTTATTTGCATTCTAGTCCAGAATTGCTTCGAATTACCCATTTTGTCGAGATCGAAATTTTAGCACCTTTTGATTCGATCCCAATGTTTATTAATTCTAGTTCTATAAAGCCCAGTCGTTACACATATATACAGCAAACATGATGTCTGGTCTGCTAGTTGTTAAGTATAGCAATGAGCCAATTATACCGCGATACAAAGATACTTCTATGGCAGTTCCAGCTTCGTCTTTGTCTAATTTGATTGAAGCACTCATAGGGGTAGCTGCTGCTGAGCAATTGTCCATGCCAAATTTCTTCAGCAGTTCTTTCATATATTTAGCTTGATTGATGAAGATCCCATTCTCAAGCTGTCTGACTTGTAAACCCAGAAAGAACGTCAGCTCTCCCATCATGCTCATCTAAAACTTGTCCTGCATCAACTTAAACTTTTGGCACAGTTCCAAAAGATAATATCATCAACGTAAATCTGTACCAACAGGACATGATCATTCTTAATGAACTTAAATAAAGTCTTATCGACAGTGCCTATCACAAAATCATGCTCAATAAGAAATTTAGACAGTGTATCATACCAAGCTCTGGGTGCTTGCTTCAACCCATATAGAGCTTTATCCAATTTATACACGTGTTCTGGATATGTATGATTAACGAAGTCAGGAGGTTGTGCAACATACACTTCCTCAGTTAAGATGCCATTAAGAAAGGCACTCTTCACATCCATTTGAAAGACCTTGAAGTCTTTATATGCAGAATATGCAAGAAACATGCGAATGGCTTCTAATCTGGCTACTGGTGCGAAGGTCTCATCAAAATAAATTCCTTCTAATTGTCTAAAATCTTGAGCAACCAATCTAGCCTTGTTTCTTACAACTACACCATCTTCATTCAGCTTATTTCTAAAGACCCATTTAGTACCTATCACTGAATGATTAGTAGGTTTAGGAACTATGCCATACATTATTTCTCTTAAATTGGCTAAGTTCTTCCTGCATAGCATCTATCTAGCTCGGGTCTTCTAAGGCTTCTTCTATCAGCTTTGGTTCTATATGAGATATGAATGCTAAATTGAAATACTCATGCATGAGCTTGGCCTCGTGTGCGAACAGGAGAGTGAATGTTACCTATGATCTTCTCGGGTGGATGATTTTTATTCCACCGAAGATCAAATCCGATTGGATTTTCTCCTTGTTCTGCTTGGATGTCTGGCTGTGTAACTTCATCTTGATTTCCAGGCACTGATCCCAATTGATGGATTGTGTTGTCGGCTTGTGCATCAGATACCAATTGATAATTTTCATTGATGGCTTGTGCATCTGAAGTTGGTTTGGATACTGATTGATGTATTGAATTGTCAGCTTGAGTATCCACTTGTGCAGTAGTTGGTTCAGCACTGGCAACTGGCGCACTAGACGAGATATGTTCCTACACTTGGTCAACATTAGTCAAATCAATGACTACAGTGTTACCTGTCAGATCTGGTTGTACATTATCGTGTGGTGTGTCCAGTGCTGGTTGTGGATCAGCTGTATATCGAGTCTGTGGCACGTCATCACTTGATTCATCAAGGCTTGTAGATTCTAGACGTGAACACAAATCATGTAAGCTCGCATCTGAGTTGGAACGAAAACTGGTTTCATCGAAAACCACATGTTCTGATTCTTCAACCGTCAGACTTCGATTGTTGAACAATCTGTAGGCTTTGCTCACAGCTGAATATCCAAGGAAGATACCTACATCAGATTTAGCGTCAAAAGCTATTAGGTGCTTTTTATCGTTATTGTGAATGAAACATCTGCACCCAAATACCCTGAAATAAGATATATAAGGTTTCTTGCCACTCCAGATCTCATATGGGGTAACGCCATGGTTCTTATAATCATAGATCTGTTTTGAGTGTAGCAGGCTGTGTTAACTACTTCTGCCCAGATTTTTGTGAAATGTCGGAATAAGAAATCATAGTTCTAGCAGCTTCTTTTAAAGTACGATTTCTTATCTCAGCCAGCCCGTTCTGATAAGGAGTTCTAGCTGCTGAAAGCTCATGCTTTATCCCAACGTCTTCCAGATAAGATGATAGCTTATGATTTAAAAATTCAGTACCTCTATCAGATCTTATCCGGTTGACAGTACAAGACTTGTCATTTTGCAAACATTTTAAAAGCTTAATCAACTGATCAGCGGTTTCAGATTTTGATTTTAAAAACAAGACCCATGTAAATTTTGTAAAATCATCAACAACAATCAAGGTGTAATTTGTTCCCCCTAAGCTTTTTACGGGTATAGGACCAAAAAGATCCATATGTAAAAGCTCTAAGCTTTGGGAAGAACGAATACCATCTTTCTTTTTAAAAGTAGATCGAATGTGTTTTCCCAGCTGGCATGTTGCATAAATCTTGTCCTTAGAAAAACTTGTCATTTTGCAAACATTTTAAAAGCTTAATCAACTGATCAGCGGTTTCAGATTTTGATTTTAAAAACAAGACCCATGTAAATTTTGTAAAATCATCAACAACAATCAAGGTGTAATTTGTTCCCCCTAAGCTTTTTACGGGTATAGGACCAAAAAGATCCATATGTAAAAGCTCTAAGCTTTGGGAAGAACGAATACCATCTTTCTTTTTAAAAGTAGATCGAATGTGTTTTCCCAGCTGGCATGTTGCATAAATCTTGTCCTTAGAAAAATTTATTTTGGGCATACCAGAAACCAATTCGAGCTTACTCAATTTGGCAAGAGTTTTAAAGTTCAGATGATTAATCCTCTGGTGCCACAGCCAGCTCTTTGAAGAGTCAGCTGCTAGGAAAATCTGTTCAGATCCCATCTGCTCTGACCAATTGACAATATAGGTATTCCTCGATCTTTTGCCTACCAATACAGTTAGACCATCCGGACTCTGAACTGTGCATGTGTGCTTTTGAAAGTTAACTGTGTAACCATTGTCACACAGCTGACTTATACTAATCAGGTTATAGTACAAATTCTCAACAAGCAAAATATCAGAAATTTTAATGTTACCATGGGTAAGCTTACCCTTACCCACAGTGTTACCGTGTGAGTTATCATCAAACACAATCTTAGCTCCTTTGTGTGGTGTCAGATCTGATATCAGCTTTGTATATCCAGTCATATGTCTTGCACATCTACTATCCAGATACCAAATGATAGAATCTTCTGAAGCTTTGTACCTGTTATCCTGCAATCAAGAAAACAAACTTTTGGTACCAAATTTTACTTGGGTCCAGATAGGATTACCCCTTTCGGGACCCATACTTGAATTACCTTGACAGTTTTCCCAGTATGTACGTCCACTAGGGTTCGTGCAGAAACATCGTGAGATCTGTTGAGCTTTAGTTTAGCACTTTGACCATTCAGATCTCGCTTGGGCTGAACCTTTTTCCATACAGATTTGACCTTCGTCGAACCACGACTTTGCTGGTTCAGAACAGACGAACGTGATCCAGCTTTCTCCTTATCTTTCTCAAGTCTGTTCTTTAGCCAGCTGGGCTTGGAGTTATTAGGTCTGGTATAACCAATACCTTGTTTTCCTTTATGGTTCAGCTTTGGTGAGATCTGATCATCGTACTTTACTGACTCACATGCATCGTGTATCACACTGGCTTTGACAAAATTCATCTTCTTGAACTTTTCATAAGCCAGATCTAATTGAGTACTAGTTTCCACAGTGCTGCTTTCACCAACACTGAAACCTAAGCCAAATTTGTTGTTCAATGGCTTTGGGTCTCATGCAGCTTGCCTAGGGAGACATAAGACTTTGTCCAGGAGCTCATCACTTGACTTAATCTCTCATTTTCATATGAGAGCTCACAGGACTTGGTTCTCAAAAGATCATTCTAAATCATCAGCTTACTCAACTCTGTCTTTAAACTGTTAGTATTCCCAAGCTGAGCAGTGCTTCATTCAACTGAACTATTTTTCAGACCATTTTTTTCAGCTTTGATCTCCTCGAATGGACCATTTCATTGTGCATTGATAAGGTCCTCACGTGTAAATTCAGTATTGGAAAAATCGAATACCTCATCTTCTGTAGATTGGTTGGCCATCAAGCAGTGAACATCTTCTTGCTCACTATTACTGGATGAGGAGCTGTTTGATGTTGAATCCGAATCTGATTCCGCCCAGTTCTTGTTACTCTCCTCGGCAACAAGTACTTTTCTATTATTTTATCTATTGGGCCTCTTCTCAAATCTGGTCTTCCTTCTCTCGTTGGATCTCTTTTTGGATCGCTCTGTGGACTTCTTCTCATCTCTCTTGGATCTATCTTATTTCTTGGGCCTGTTGCAATCTGCTGCGAAATGCCCTGGACGAACACAGTTATAATAATTCATATCAGTAGTTATCTTTTCAGATTTGTTATAATTTAAAGAAGGGTTATAGTATTTTCTCATGAATTTCCCAAACTTCTTGACGAAGAGGGACATTGTCAGGCCTCGTGCTCACAACAGAGTAAAATCACACAAACACAAGCGGAAGCTACTAAAAAGCGGGTAAAATTTTTTGCTTTTGGCCTGATGATTTAAAACGATATAATTAAAAAAACAACAATACTCAAAATAGATATCCCAGTTAAACAAAACCAACCAAACAAAGGCTACAAGTCCACGACAAACAATATAGCATAACATGTATCAGATACCTGGTAACAACCACAACCGAATATCACAAGATATAACCAAAAGCACAGGGCATCCCCTGGCTAACAATACTGATACATATAAATATGCTATATGCTACTGGGATACTCTAACCACCTCCTGGGGCACCTCTAGCTGGGTCAGCACCACGACCAGCTGAATAACCTGGAAAACCTGAACAACACAACAGGCAAAGAAACAACCAAGCCCCAGAGGGACATGGGGTCAAACCCCAGTACCGAGAGCAACTGAAACAGCTAAAGAAAAACATAAGATAAAATGCAGATGCTATGCATGAGACACTGAAAAACCGCTGAAGGCTACAACCAAAAAGGGAGCCAAGGAACCCAAACATAGCTCCATAGAATCTGCAACAAACGGTGGCCACGGGGTGTGTTCAAAGTGTGGTAATGAGCCACTCGCCTTGACACTACACCCGAATACCAGATGCATCAAACAACTCGACCTGCTGTTGCCTCGCCCATGAACTGTGGTAGTTAACCACTCGGCGCATGGTGGCTAACAAACCCAGCAGGGACATATGCACAACAGCAATTACACCAGGCAATTATACAAGGCATAACTCTTGGCCAGCATCTACAACCAGGGCAGAAACAATTCAGCAACCAGCCATTTTATCCAAGCCATAAACATGCTGATTTTACAAGCTCATCCGTACCTGATTCGTGCAACAATTACCACAATTCAAGCCTCGAGAGATCTGAATCCAACCTGCTAAACATACGCAAGATCTCAGGCATTACACAACAAAACTCACGGCCAACCAAAGAAAGTTACGGCTGGAATCTATACACTTAAAACCAGCGCTCAATTCTAACCCATACAACTTAACAGGAAGATCAATTCAAGGCTAGGAACAAGATTCCAAAGCTAAATCGAAAGGCTACCTGCACCCACGAAATGCATGATTGAAAGCAGCAACTTCGTGCTTTTGCTCCAGCCAACGACAGCCTCCAAAATCGGTATGGAACGAAAGAGCTTGTCGAGAGGAGTCCAACGCTACCTCAAACGTGAAAAATGGTGGTCGGAAACGATGAGAATTTGCCGGAGAAGCTCACGGTGAACAGTGTTCTAGGGTTCGAAGCAACGAACAACAATCGGGAGAAAATATCGCTAAGTATGGAAATATGATAATCCAATCGAAGACCATGTCTCCCAATATATATATAAGCTTCTCACCAGCTGACAGCAGCAAGAACAACTCCACCGACAAAACCAGTCAACAATACAAAGAAACCAACCAGCAGGCATTGCTGTTGACACAATCAGCTTTCGCAAAACAAATCAACAGCTGAATCACAAACAACGGTAAACAAAACGGTGTCGCATCAACTTAACCAAACGACGTCGCATAGAACACGTCACCATATCTGTCGACAGCTGATCATCTAAACCAGCAGCTGGATGAAATAGCGCATCAGATCTCTCAACAGTAAACGTATAGCGCAACTACCAGCTGATACTCAAAACGCTGCGTTTCAACTAACTAAAACGGCGTCGCATACCCAACAGCTGATCGCTACTAAAGGGAAACACACCAACTGCTGAATTCCCAAAACGACGTAGTTTCAATCCTCAAATAGAAACACGCTAACAAAACTAACAGCTGGTTCTTGTTTATCAAAACGTCGTCGCTTTAGAGTCCTTAGCGATGTCTGCTGATTTTATAACTAAAAATGCCAACTGCTGACAGACTTCACCAAATGCTAATATGACGGCGTTTGAACCCGCTACAGGAACTCGCTGCCAGCATCTAAAATAACACAAGCGCTAACAGATTCCTACGCTGCTGCCACTAGATCTCTCCACAAAACAGATTTATCCTCTAAAACTCAAAATTACGAAAACTTCCAGAATTCCTTAAAATCCTATTAATCCAACAATTAATCTTATTACTATTTCAGGTCTCACAGACATGAAGTCGTTGCTCAGTTGTTCTGCTGTCTTGCTGGTGCTTGGAGAACTCGGTTCTGATGTCGTAGCAGCAAGAGCTTTCGTCGGTTGAGATGTTGATGGTCCAGCCTCAGATCTGGTCTCCAGCTCGAACTTGTATGCTTTCAAATTTGCAAATAGATCATGTAGCTCAAGCTTGTTCAAATCATTGGACTCTCTCATTGCCATGGTCTTAACATCCCATTCCCTCGGTAGTGCTCTCATTACCTTGAGAGCCAACTCTCGGTTGCTATACTCTTTACCAAGGCTGGTCAGTTCTATCACCACAACACTGAATCTTTCATCGAACTCTGCAATAGTCTCTCCTTCTCATATTTTAATGGACTAATACTTCTGTTGGACAAATGTGAGCTTGCTCTCTTTAGTTTCGTCGTTGCCTTCGCAGATCTGTGTCACTTCTCCTAGATTTCTTTGGTAGTAGCGCAGGGCTTGATTTTACTGAACATATTTTTATCCAGCGTCTTGTATAGAATATCCCTGGCTACGTTGTCAAGATTCGCCTTCTTCTTATCCTCAGTTCTCTATTCAAAACTGCTCTTCTCTATCCACTGAGGTGCTCCTTCCGTTATGGAAATAGTAGTATTAGCCTTCATTATACTCATGGGTCCATCTGTTATAACAGACCACATGTCATCGTATTGCACGGACAAATGAGCTTGCATCCTTATCTTCCAGTCATCGTACTCCTCCTTAGAAAACATAGGAATTTTGTTGTGAGAAGACGACATTTTGAATATATAAGTGCAGAAGATAAGACTCTTAAATAACTGATAGGTTCAGGCTCTGATACCAATTGATAGGATCAATGGAATCGAAAATATGTTTAGGAGTTCAGAAGGGGGGGTTGAATGAACTCCTTCGATTTTTGATTTTTCGAAACCTTAAAATAGTTTTTACAAGCCTCGCTTAACTCAGATTTGAGTTACCAGATCTCAGGCTCTCAGTCCAAATCTATTTTCTCGACTAACAGAAATTGTGTGGAAAGAAGTCGATTAAACAGTGAACAGTTAACAATAAATAACAATGCAATAAATTAAAGTGCAAGGATCAGAAATTTGTTTCTGGAAGTTAAGATCTGAAGATCCTACGTCTCCCCTTCTTCCTTTGCAGGAAGGTTCCACTAGAAGAATTTGATGTGTACAACTTCTGTAGACACCCGATCACTTGAGCCTCATCCACAGTGAACTCCTAGAAATCTCTACACACACAGACAACTGCTATTTACAATCAAATGAATTATTAGAACTGCTTCTGTAGACACCCGATCACTTGAGCCTCATCCACAGTGAACTCCTAGAAATCTCTACACACACAGACAACTGCTATTTACAATCAAATGAATTATTAGAACTGCTTCTTGAGCACATTTTTTACAGACTCTGTTTTTGAGTTATACAATGAGTTCAATACAAATAGACTGTAAATCTTCTGGTTTCTTTAACAATGAAACTTGTTTACAAATGTAAACCAGAAAGAATCTCGAAGATATATCTATGAAGGAACTTGAACATGAATGTTCTTAGAGATTTGAATACTGGGATATGGAAATGATTAAAGGCTTTTAGGAAAATCCCAGAGTGTGAGAGCTTTGTTAAAGACGGGGAGCGTTAATCGATCAAGAGCTTCTCCATTTGAAATCTTGAGCTATTTATACTCTTCCATCTTCAACGGTCATTTATTGAGCCGGTAGACACAACCTTAGCTTGCATATCTTCATCGTATCACTGCATTGACTACTCCATTAATGTTCTACAAAAGGTTGCCTGCGTTTGTCAGAGCTGAGTTGACTTAGATATCAAAGTGGGTAAACATCGTATCAACCACTCTGCGTATTGTGAAACTTTACTCAAACTAGCTCTGAACTTGTCTCTTCATTTAAAATTGTATAACAGGCTTTATACAATTAAATATCAGCCTTTGATTCCTCTGGAATAAATAACTGATGTATTCTGAAGCTCACATATGTTTTGCTACTTAAATATGAAATTTGAAATCTGAAATTTGTCTCTTGCATATCTTTCTTTCTCTTTGACTATATCTTCAGATCTGAAGTCATTTTGTGAATAACATAACGAGATCTGAACTTTCCCCCTTTTTCTGTTTTCTTCAAACAATATCTCTGTCAAATCTGAGTTCTTCTCTGCTTTACAAATATTTCCCCATTTTGTTGTAAAAACGTAATTCTTATCAACTCTTACTCAAATCTGGAAACTCTTACTGCTTAACTGTTAGATCTGAATTCCCGTTTCTGAGATCTGATAACTAATCACTAAATAACTCTAAGTAGAATCTGTTCATATTTGAGTCTGTTACTGATAACCTTGAATCTGATTCGTAACCTCTGTATATGCTCGGATATGAAAAATAATTTCTGAACCAATATACCCGGATCTATTATTGTAGCCTCTGATACCCTCAAATCTGAAAATCTAAACCCGATAACTGGAATACTTGACCTGAATACTGAAATGACCCGTATACCCAAATCTGATAAGCTCTGATCTGAAATAACCGAATCAGTGTTGCTCTCATCTGATTTGCTTGGATCTGATCTGAATCTGAATATTGTACCCAAATATCTCTGATCTGAATAACTATCTGTTATCACAAATACTGACTGTCCAGATCAGATTCTTAAATTTAGTTTTTCTCTTGTTTTCGTTATCACCAAAACTCATACATTTTATCTTAAAAACCTTCATCTCAAAGAGCTGTATGGGGATAACTCTCGGACTGAGAGGTTCACTACTGTCAAGGAGCTCATGATGAGTCGCATGCGCGAGGTGACTTTGGTCCTCAAGCATGGGGTCCGTATTATTGGGCTCATTGAGAAGCTAGTGGGCCTTGATATAACGCTTCTACATGAGCTGTCTGTGGATCTGCTTCTCCTCTCCCTGCCTGCTACGTTCGACCCTTGTGGTCAACTTCAACATGAGCAAGTTGGAGGCCACCCTTGAAGAGGTGTTAAACATGTTTGTCGTGTTCGGGGAGACCATAAAGAAGGACAAGTCCGTCCTTCTTTTGGGCTCTTCTTCCTCTGTGAAGAAGGGGCACAAACGCAAGGGTAAGAAGCGTTCTGCCCCTGCAAAGGAGGGAAATCCCACCAAGAAGCCAAAGGCAAGGGCTTCAAAGCCGAACAAATCTGAAGATGTTTGCCACCACTGCCAAAAGCCTGGGCACTGGAGGAGGAACTGTAAGGATTACCTCGAGCAGTTACGAACTGCAAAAGGTATGTTATACATTGAAATAAATATGTATCTTAACTCGACTTCTTGGGTACTTGATATCGGATGTGGATCTCATATCTGCAATGACTTGCAGGTAATGACAAGAAGCCAGCGTCTTAGGGAGGATGAGACCCACTTGAGGCTTGGCAAGGAAGCAAGGGTTGCGGCCGAAGCTATCAGAGATGTTTATTTATTTCTTTCTTCAAATTTTAAGTTGTTGTTGAGAAACGTTTTATTTGTTCCTGAATTAATAAAGAATATTATTTCCGTTTTTATGCTTGATAGTGATGGATATTCTTGTCATTTTGCCAATTCTATTTGCAATATTTATAAGAATGAATGTTTAATTGGAATTGGGGAACGCAAAAATGATCTATACGCCTTAAAATTGAGAGAAGTTCCAACTCACGATGTGGAAACACATACAACAACAATCAAGAGGAAAAATGATAGTCTGAACCCGTCACAACTTTGGCATGCTAGGCTAGGTCATATTTCCTTAAATAGGACGATCAATTTGATTAGGAGCGACATGTTTAATATGTCTGATATTAACTCCATACCAACTTGTGAATCCCGTCTCAAAGGAAAAATGACAAAATTGCCCTTCACGGGCAAGCCTGTACGTGCTCAAGGTCTATTGGATTTGATTCATACTGATGTGTGTGGTCCACTTAGCACTGGTACTAAGTTAGGTCACACCTACTTCATCACCTTTATCGATGATCACTCTAGGTATGGGTACTTGTACTTAATGAAACACAAGTCTGAATCCTTTGAAAGGTTCAAGGAATTCAAACTGAAGTAGAAAATAAACTGGAAAAAAGTATTAAAACACTTCGATCCGATCGAGGTGGAGAATACTTGAGTGCTGAATTTCAAGACTATCTTAAGGAGAATGAGATTCTCTCACAGTGGACCCCTCCAGCCACACCACAGCTGAATGGTGTAGCGGAGCATCGTAATCGAACATTGTTGTAAATGGTTCGATCTATGATGAGCTTCACTGACCTTCCTACCTCGTTTTGGGGCTATGCGCTCGAAATGGTGGTAATGTTGTTGAACAATGTCCACACAAAGGCAGTGGATAAAACTCCATATGAGATATGGATGGGCAAGCCACCCAAGTACTCGTACTTGAGGATTTGGGGATGTCCTGCTTACGTGAAGCAGACAGTGTGGGATAAGCTGGATTGCATATCCATCTTATGCTACTTCATTGGGTATCCAAAGAATTCTATTGGATACTGCTTCTACTATCCCAATGAAACAAAAGTGTTTGTTTCTAGAAATACCACCTTTCTGGAAAGGGAATTTCTACTTGATAGAAAAGACAAGATAGTAGAACTCAAAGAAGTTCGAGAACATACTAAAGTACCAAGTGAATCTCCCGCGCCTCAAGAGACAATCCTTGATATGGACACACCTAGGAGATCTGAAAGGGTTCCTAGGGCTTCTGTTAGACATGGTTTCCTGCTTGAAGATGATCAAAGTGATCAAACTGTTGGATGTGATCCAAGAACCTTCAAGGAGGCAATTTCTGATGTTGATTATAATTTGTGGCTTGGAGCAATGCAATCTGAGATTGACTCAATGCATCGAACCACTTGATAGAAAAGACAAGATAGTAGAACTCAAAGAAGTTCGAGAACATACTAAAGTACCAAGTGAATCTCCCGCGCCTCAAGAGACAATCCTTGATATGGACACACCTAGGAGATCTGAAAGGGTTCCTAGGGCTTCTGTTAGACATGGTTTCCTGCTTGAAGATGATCAAAGTGATCAAACTGTTGGATGTGATCCAAGAACCTTCAAGGAGGCAATTTCTGATGTTGATTATAATTTGTGGCTTGGAGCAATGCAATCTGAGATTGACTCAATGCATCGAACCAAGTTTGGACTCTTGTGAATCCTCTTGAAGGAATAGTTCCTATTGGGTGCAAATGGATATACAAGAGAAAACTAGGGCCTGATGGTAAGGTACTGACCTACAAGTCACGACTGGTCGCAAAAGGTTACACTCAAAGGCAAGGTGTTGACTATGATAAAACCTTTTCACCAGTTGCAATGTTCAAGTCAATTAGAATCCTGCTAGCCATAGCATCATGGTAGGACTATGAATATGGAAAATTGATATGAAAACTGCGTTCCTCAATGGAAACATTAAGGAAGAGATCTATATGACGCAGCCTGAGGGTGTCACATCTGTAGGAAGTGAGCATAAATTATGCACTTCAGAGATCGATCTATGGTCTCAAGCAAGCATCGAGAAGTTGGAACCTGAGATTTGATGAAAACATTAAAGAATTCATCTGTAGGAAGTGAGCATAAATTATGCACTTCAGAGATCGATCTATGGTCTCAAGCAAGCATCGAGAAGTTGGAACCTGAGATTTGATGAAACAATTAAAGAATTTGGTTTCATCAAGAATCCCGAGGAGCCATGTGCGTATAAGAAGGTAGTTAAGAATGCTGTGACATTCCTAGTACTTTATGTTGATAACATTCTACTCATTGGGAATGATGTAGGAATGCTGCAGTCAACTAAAGTATGATTTTCTAGTAGATTCTCGATGAAGGACATGGGTGAAGCATCCTATATTCTGGGAATATATATCTATATAGATAGATCAAAAATGATGCTCGGACTCACCCAAGCAACCTACATCGATACCATTCTTAAGCGGTTCTCTATGGAAGAGTCCAAGAGAGGACACCTACCTATGTGCCACGGGGTCACTCTATCTAAGTCTATGTGTCCGAAGACTGATGAGGAGATAGAGAGTATGACACGTGTGCCATAGTATTATGTATGGTATGATCTCAACCAGACCGAATGTCGTATATGCTTTGAGTGTCACGAGCCGCTACCAAGCCAACCCCGGCCAAATGTATTGGAAGGCTGTGAAAGATATTCTTAAGTACTTATGAAAGACTAAGAATATGTTCATGGTCTATGAGGGTAGTGAATTAAAATTGGAAAGCTACATTGATTCTAGCTTTCAATGCGATGCGGATGATTTTAAGTCAACATCTGGATTTGTATTCATGCTCAATGGTGGTGCTGTCTCTTGGAAGAGTTCCAAGAAAGATACCATCATGGATTCAACCACTGAGGCTGAGTACATTGCGGCATCTGCTGCTAAAGAGGCGATTTGGATGAGGAATTTCGTCCAAGAGTTGGGCGTAATTCCTGAAGGAGTTGGTCCAGTCCCGGTGTACTGTGACAATATGGGTGCCGTTGCGCAAGTAAAGGAACCTAGGTCTCACTAAAGATCCACATACATACTGAGGAAATACCACATAGTTCGGGATATTGTGGCTAGAGGTGACATAGCAATCGAGAGAGTCGCCTCTGCAGAAAACGTTGTTGATCCACATACAAAGCCCTTTCCAGGACCATTGTTTGAAAAGAATCGCGAAGCAATGGTACTGCATCTCATGAGCAGTTGGCTTTAGGGCAACTGGAAGATTGTTAGAGTAGGTGCCCAACTAGCCAACTTGTGGAGTGTGGGTTCTTATTGACTCCTTGTATAACGATCTTTATTTATGAAATTCGCATTATTTTATGGCATTCGTTATCTTCATTATTATGATCACAATTGTTGGATAAAGACATTGAATGCACTATAGTGTATGTTAGATGTGATAGTGGATTTGATGGCTATCTTGAAACACATCTAATAGTCACTGTGTATTCTAAACATGTTCCTAGTCGATTGGGCCATCCAAAGAGGATAAGGACCGCCCGAGCTTGAGACTAGCATCTGCGATGCAAAGTACCACGTTTCATTGGTAGGGAACATAGTGATGTTCTAATCATGCAGATGGATAGTGACCTGGTGATCTATCGAACTACCCTCGTTTGGACTTTTCAAGTGGTTATCATTTGTCGAGTGGATTAAGTCCGAGGTCTTGGTTGTACAGATTAGTCCTTATTAATGGAAACGTAATTGAGACTCTACATGATAGGTGTCTCACTTTGACCCGTTTACTGACTCGGCTGAGGTCATCAGGTGGTGGGATTGGGTGAGGTCCCGATGCATGTAGGAGTCGATGCTTCGTTGTCGATGATTCACCGCTCGCCCTTGTGCATGGATATCCTATGCTATCTGAGGAGATAATAGTGTGGCAAATCTCTGGCCATAGTACTAGATGTGTTTTAGTTGAATGAGTTTACCTAGTAACACATGCGATGTCGCTATTTGATCTCCAAGATGTATGCATGGTTATTGGATCTCTAGCTAATCTCGATTTACCAATAATCATTGATCTGATCGGGTTATTTGAGTTGAAAGGATCGTACTGTACGCTAACCATGACCGACTGGTTCTTGCAGGCACTATCAATGATACCTAGGGGATCATGAGACGATGTTGCTAGATGCTTTACCATGATCCAATGGGTAAGTCCGAAAATATGTTTTCGGAGTCACAAAAAGTCGTGAGCCCACGACTAGCTGTATCCCTGAACCATTGAGGGTCATACAAGTACTGGTTGCCCAATTCCCATATGGATAAGGTACTCAAAGTATTGAGTATAGTAGGAGGAAGGTTGGGAGTATGACTTCCTGAAAGTAGCTAAGGGAGTAGGACTGTCAGGCCTCGTGCACAACTCAGAGTTAAACCACGCAAAACCAAAGCGAAAGCAACTAAAAAGTGGTTAAATTTTTGCTTTTGGCCTGACGGTTTAAAACAATATAATTTAAAATACGGCGATACTCAAAATATATCCTAGTTTACCACAACAAGACAAAGGGCTACAAGCCACAATAAAACAGTACAGCATAAAACATGCATCAAGTACCTGACAACAACCACTACTGAATACGACAGAGCACAGGGCATCCCCCGGCTAACAGTAATGATACATATATATACTATACTAACTGGGACAATCTAACCACCTCCTGGGGCACCTCCAGCTGGATTAAAACCACGACCAGCTGTAAAACCTGGAGTCCCTGAAAACAAACACAGACAACAAAACAAACCAAGCCCCAGAGGGACATTGGGGTCAAACCCCAGTACGGAGAGCAACTGAAACAGCTAAAGAAACAGCATAAGATAAAATGCAGATGCTATGCATGAGACACAGAACAACAACTGAAGGCTTCAACCGAAGAAGGGATCCAAGGAACTCAAGCACAGCTCAACGGAATTTGCAACGAAAGGTGGCCACTAGTGTGTGTACAAGCATACGGGAATTACCCGCTCATCTTTAAACCACACCCAAATACCAGATGCATCAAACAACTCAACCTGCCGTTTCCCAACCCATGAACTGTGGTAGTTAACCACTCGGCACATGAGGGCTCAAAAATCCCAGCAGGGAGATGAGAGTGCGGTATTGCCGCTCGTCCTCGCATCCTGGTAAGAAACGAACAGCAACAACAAAGCACAATGCAACAAGATCTAAAATGAAGTGAATTAATGCATGTATGCAACGACTGATTAACACAGAACACACAGCAAGCATACCAGCAACCTCACATTAAATCCCACGCCAATTCCAAGCTATAACAAGCTCAAATCTGTACCTCGATTCTGTGCAACAATTACCACACACGGGGTCCCGAGAAATCTAGTATGAAACCTGAACTACGCAAACACACGAACGAGGAAGCTACTTCGCGATCTGATACCAGCCAACTACGCTTCCAGAAAATGGTATCAAACAAAGCACCGAAGAAAGAGGAGTCCAAAGCTTCAACTCTTACTTCCAACAGATCTGTCTATCGCAGGGAATTGGAAGAAAACCACCGCAATGAACAGTAACCTAGGGTTCACGACAGAGAATGGAAATCTGGAAAAATATTCTAAGTATGGGATCTGTTACTAATTCAAAGACCAAGTCTTCTATTAAATACACTTCTCAATAGCTGACAGAAACAGGAACAGATTCCATCGACAAAATCAGTTGTCATCGTTGTTATCTCAACCAACAGCTGAATCTCTCAAACCACACTAAGGCTAAACGGCGTCGCACCAACTTAACCAAACGACGTCGCAGAGGGACACGTCACCTCGCTACCAACGGCTGATCAACAAACCAGCAGCTGAATAAAACAACGCATCAGATCCCTCAACAGTAGATGTCTAACGCGACCAACAGCTGACGCTAAACGTTACACCCAAAACGTTGTCGTTCCAACTTATCAAAACAACGTAGTTTCGATACCCGCTAAGAAACACGCTAGTGAAACCAACAGCTGGTTCCTGTTCACAAAACGTCGTCGCTTCAGAGTCCCTTAGCGCTCTCTGCTGACCATCGCAACTAAAATACCTACGTTTGAAATCCACGTCAGCATTGTTGCTTCTTCCTACCAACACGCAACGTCTGAAATACCAACAGCTGACGCGATCGCTCATCGATGATGCAAAACCCGAACAGCATCTCAACGGCTGATTCCAACACTTAGACAAATTCGATGACTTCAACTCACGCATCTACTACCAGCTGGTTTCAACCCGAGCAACACCTTATAGCGAAAACACAGGTCTCACATCTCTCCCCCACTAAAACACGATTTCGTCCTCGAAATCAAACTCGGGGAAACAACTGAACTCACAACCAAGAGTTCAAGATAACTGAGCAAATAAAAAACAACAACTAAGGAAAAGAGCAACCAAAACTAACCAACTACTGGAAACTGACACAACATCTACTCAAATAGATGTGGCCACTCACGCTGCATCTTCTCTTCCAGCTCCCAGGTAGCTTCTTCCCTACCATGTTTGCTCCATTGCACCATTACCAAAGGAATGGTTTTATTCCTCAACTATTTCTCTTTTCTGTCTAGAATTTGCAAGGGATACTCCACATAGCTCAACGTCTGATCTAGCTCAACCTCGTCAGTTCTCAACACATGAGACGGATCTGGCCCGTACTTCCCCAATAAGGAAACATGAAAGACATCATGTAGAGAAGATAATTCTGGTGGCAACAACAGCCGATACGCCAAAGGGCCAATCCTCTCAACAATTTCATACGGACCAACATAACGAGGGGCTAACTTTCCCTTGTGTCCAAAGCGCATAACACTTCTAAAAGGAGAAACTTTAAGGAATACCTGATCACCAGCCTGAAAGTATAGAGGTCGACGCCTCTTATTAGCATAACTATCTTGGCGATCTTGGGCAGCTTTCATTAGCTGTCGAATCAGATCCACATGATCCTTCATTTGCTGCACAAACTCTGGGGAAGACAGCTGCTTCTCCCCCACTTCTTCCCAACACACAGGCGATTTGCACTTTCTACCATACAAAGCTTCGAACGGCACCATACCAATTGTAACTTGATAGCTGTTATTGTAGTAAAATTCGACCAAAGACAATGCGTCTTGCCAGCTACCACCAAAATCCATCACAACAGCTCTTAACATATCCTCCAACGTCTGGATAGTTCTCTCAGATTGACCATCTGTCTGGGGTGATATGCGGTACTCATAGTCAATCTGGTACCCAAAGCTGCTTGCAAACTCTTCCAAAACCTGGAAGTAAACCTTGGATCTCGGTCAGAAACAATAGAAACAGGCACACCGTGCAGTCTAACCACAAAATCTACGTACAGTTTCGCCATTTTCTTCAAAGAAACGTCATACCATAGGGAATAAAGTGTGCAGACTTCGACAATCTGTCGATTACAACCCAAATCTCATCACATCCTCTACTGGAACGAGGCAAATGCGTCACAAAATCCATCGTTATGTGCTCACAATTCCATTGGGGCACTTCCAAACTCTGCAACAGACCACCAGGTCTCATCCTTTCTGCCTTAACCATCTGACAGTTCAAGCAACGAGCGACAAAACCAGCAACGTCACTCTTCAAACCAGCCCACCAGAAGTGCGGCTTCAACGCATGGTACATCTTCCGTGCACCAGGATGAACACTGTGTCTACTGTAGTGCGCTTCTCTAAGAATCTCCTCCCGAAGATCTATAAAGTTGGACACAACCAACCGACCATGGAAACGCAAACAATCATCAGACAAAACAGAATAGTCCTCAAGATGTCCAGCCCTGACCTTCAACTTCAACTCGTGAATGGAAGGATCTGTCCTTTGAGCCGCTCTAATACTTGAAATAATCTGTGGCTCCACTTGGAAAGAAGAAACCATCACATAATCCTCAGCCGGGTAAAACCTCCAACCAGTGGTGCTGAGATGCTCACAGTCCTTAGAAATATACAGCGACACAAGCATCTTTTCCGGAGCCTTCCTGCTCAACGCATCAGCCACTATGTTTGCTTTCCCAGGCTGGTATTTGATCTCACAGTCAAAATCCTTCAGCAGCTCCATCCACCTACGCTGTCTCATATTCAAGTCAGGCTGCGAAAATAGATACTGTAAACTCTTGTGGTCCGAATACACCACAAACTGCTCGCCATACAGGTAGTGACGCCAGATCTTCAACGTAAAGACCACAGCCGCTAGCTCCAGATCATGAACTGGATAACGAGTCTCATGCGGTTTCAGCTACCGCGAGTACAGGTAGTGACGCCAGATCTTCAACGTAAAGACCACAGCCGCTAGCTCCAGATCATGAACTGGATAACGAGTCTCATGCGGTTTCAGCTACCGCGAGGCATACGCAATGACCCGTCCATGCTGCATCAACACACAGTCCAATCCATTGAGCGAAGCATCGGAACACACGACGAAGCCACCTGAACCAGACAGCAAAGCCAACACAGGCGCAGTAGTCAACTTCTCCTTGAGCAATTGAAAAGCATTCTCGCATTGCTCAGTCCAAAAGAACCGCTTGTCTTTCTAAGTCAACTGAGTCATTGGCCTAGCTATACTAGAGAAATGCTCTATAAAACGACGATAATAGCCAGCCAGACCCAAGAAACTACGAACCTCAGACACATTCCTAGGACGCTCCCAGTTTAGAACAACATCTACCTTACTGGGATCCACAGAAATGTCATCCGCTGAAATCACATGACCCAAAACACGACGCGATCCAACCAGAACTCGCACTTAGAGAATTGAGCATACAGCTGTGAGTCCCTCAGCGTCTGAAGAACAACTCTCAAATGCTCCTTGTGCTCCAAAGGAGTCTTCGAATACACCAAGATGTCGTCGATGAACACTATCACAAACTGATCTATAAACTCGCGAAAGACTCGGTTCATCAAATCCATGAAGACTGCGGGAGCATTGGTCAATCCGAAAGGCAATACCAGAAACTCAAAGTGCCCGTACCTAGTAAGAAAGCAGTCTTTGCAACATCTTGATCTCTAACTCTCAGCTGATGGTACCCCGAACGTAGATCGATCTTCGAATATACAGCAGAACCTTGCAACTGGTCAAACAAGTCGTCGATCCTCGGCAACGGGTACTTATTCTTAACAGTAACTTTGTTCAGCTGACGGAAGTCAATGCACATTCTCATTTCCATCCTTCTTGTTGACAAACAAAATAGGCGCTCCCCACGGCGACATGCTAGGTCTGATAAAACCTTTCTCTAGCAAATCATCCAGTTGCACCTTGAGCTCTCTAAACTCAGCAGGCACTAAACGATATGGTGCACGCGAAATCGGAGCTGTGCCAGGCACCAACTCAATGCTAAAGTCAATCTCCCTCTGCGGAGGAAAACCAAGAATCTCCTCCGGAAACACATCAGGAAAATGACGCACCACACGAATGTCGCTGAGCTGCACATGCGAAGAAGAAGATGTATCCAACGCATAAATCATAAAACCAGCGTTCTCCACCGACAACAAGCTGAACATCTCCATCGCTGAGACTAACGAAATCGTCTACTGAGAGTCAGCACCGTAGAAATTCCATTTCTCACCGGTCTGAGGCCTAAAACGCACGATCCCATGGACACAATCCACGGAGGCCCTATAGCTGGACAACACATTCATTCCAACTAAGCAGTCGATATCCCACAACATCAAACGAAACAAATTCGCTATCAACACATGCTCGCCAAACCTCAGAACACCATCCAACAAAACTTCCTGGGAGAACAGGCTCACGCCGCCAGGAGTACAAACAAAAACAACATCGCGCAAAGAAGTGGTATGCAGACCATGCTCGACCACAAAAGAATCATCAATAAACGATGCGATGCGCCAGTGTCAAACAACACTCATGCAGGAAAATCAAAGACAATGCATGTACCTGAAATCACCCTGCTCGGCGTCTTCTCCGCTTGCTCCCTAGTAATAGCGTTCACCTGAGCATGCTGAGGTCCAGAGAAAAACTGCTGAGACGACTGTCCAAAACGCGATAGACCAGGCTGTTGGAACGGCCTAAACTGCATCTCTCCAACCCTAGGTTGTGGAAACTGAGGGGAACGACCCCTAGACGATCCTCCTCGACCCTGAGGTGGGGCTTCGGCTTTCTGAGATCTAGCCGACGGACACACTCTCACGAAGTGCCCATACTGACCACGATATTGTTAGAGTAGATGCCCAACTAGCCAACTTGTGGCGTGTGGGTTTATAGACTCTTGTATGCAACAGTCTTTATATATGATATTCGCATTTCTTTTATATGGCGTTCTATACTTTCATTATGTGTGTAATGATTTACAATTGCGTTGAGTAAAGACCTAGAATGCACTTAAGCGTATGTTAGATGTGATAGTGGGTATGACGGCTATCATGAAACACATCTAATAGTCGATGTGTATTCTGAACATGTTCCTAGTCGATTGGGCCGTCAAAATGAGGATAAGGCCGCCCGAGTTCGAGACTAGTATCTGCGATGCGAAGTACCAGGTTTCATTGGTAGGGAACATTGTGATGTTC
>KQ999428.1:200906-220354 GCA_001598015.1 Dorcoceras hygrometricum | reverse complement strand
GGGATTGGGTGAGACCCCGATGCATGTAGGAGTTGATGCATCGTTGTCGAGGATTCACCGCTCGCAGACATGCGTGGATATCCTATGCTATCTGAGGGGATAATAGTGTATAAATCTCTGGCCAGAGTACTAGAAGTGTTTTAGGTAAATGTGTTTACCTAGTTACACTCGCGATGTCACTATTCGATCTCCAAGATGTATGCATAGCTATCGGATCTATAGCGACTCTCGATTTACCAATGGTCGTTGATCTGATCGGGATATATGGATTGAAAGGACCGTACTGTACGCTAACCACGACCAACTGGTTCTTGCAGGCACTATCAGTGATACCTAGAGGATCATGGGGCGATGTTGCTAGATGCTTTACCATGATCCGATGGGCAAGTCCGGAATTGGGATTCCGGAGCCACAATGGTTGTGGGCCCACGGCTAGCTGTATCCCTGAACCATTGAGGGTCACACAAGTACTAGATTCGAGATTCCCACACGGATACTCAGCTCAATGTGTTGAGCACGAGAAGAGGATTTTGGTGAGTTCGACTTCCTAAAAGTCAACAGGGGTCAAACCGGGGTTTGCCGATGTTAAGGGGCAAAACGGTCATTCTGCAATTTAGGGTTAGATGATCTGAAAAATTGTTTTTCACATCATAACATTCAGTTTTGGAAACTAAGTCGATCCGTCTGATCTGATCGGCGATCGGAGTTACGATGAAGTCGCAGCGATGGATATCGTCATTTGGACCCGGGCCCGTTGGGCCGGTCCAAGTCCATCATTAAGTCTATTTAATTGGACTTAACTTCATTGTATACACTTAACACTACACTTCATAACCCTAACCCTAATCAATATAGCCGCCCCTCCCTCTCCTCTCACAAGCCGCCGCCGCCGCCGCCTCGAGTTGCCGGAAAATTGTTTCCGGCCAATTCGACGAGGAGAATCCGTTCGTGCTGATCTCGTCAGTCCTTCTAGTGCAGGCTGACGAAGGAGTCTCGTTTCTGGTCGTGGACCGGATTGGCGATATCTACCGCAATCTACCGAGAAGAGCCGACGTTATTGTAACTACGGTTGGAGCCAGGCACAAGTGCCGGCAAGGTAATCGCCTAAACATCCTATGAATGTCATAGTTTGTTTATTGAATTTTTCGTATTGATCGTCTCCCGGCTTATATTCTATGTTCTTCCGCTGCCTCGCCGGGAGGCGGATCCGGATCCCCAACAGATATTACAAGAGCCCTGCACACCAACGCACTGAGTCGACGGATGCTTGCCTCCACAGTAACCACAAAAATCTGCCCTAGAACCACTGCTACTAGAGCTACCAGACCCAGAAGAACCCGAACCAGACTTCTTCTTAAACTGATGGCCACGAGGTCGGAACCTCTGGCGGCCAGAATGTTGAGCCATCTATTGCTGCTGCTACTGGGGTTGATGGGAGGACTAGGAAGACTACGAAGACTGCGCTCCCTGAGTAGCGGGACGACCACCCTATGCACCCTGAGGCCTAGCACGCGACCTCCGGTTCCGCAGACCTTCCTCGATATCAATAGCGCTATCCACAGCTTCTGCATAGCTCTTTGGTTTGCTCGACAAAACCAAAGTATACAGCTCTTCGTTCAAACCCTCAAGAAACTTGGTCCTCTTGGCCCTCTCCCGGCCAGCTACATGCGGGACATACACCAACAGAGAAGAAAACCCTGCGGGCATACTCCCTAACAGACATGCTGACCTGCTCTAAGTTGTCGAACTCCCGCTCACGGGCGTTCACGTACGACTCTGGGACATACTCCTGTCTGAAGGCAACGCAGAAACTGTCTCAAGTAATCTCCACACCTGTCTCCTCTAGCGTCCTCGAAGAGCCTCGCCACCAGCGCTCCGCACCCTTCCTCAACTGAAGGTCGCCAAACTCAATCGAAGCACATCATCGTACTGAACACGATCGAACAAACCAGTGATGTGCCGTAGCCACGAATCCGCATCCTCGCTAGACTCGTCACCGTTAAAAATCTGGGGACTCATCATTTGGAACCTAGCCATCTATCCCAAGTAATCTCCACACCGGTCTCCTGTAGCGTCCTCGAAGCGCCACGACACCAACGCTCCACACTCTTCCTCAGCTGAAAGGTCGCAAAACTCAACGGAAGCACATCATTGTACTGAACACGATCAAACAAACCAGTTATGTTCCGTAGCCATGAATCCGCGTCCTCTCTAGACTCGTCACCGTTGAAAATCTGGGGAATCATCCTTTGGAACCTAGACATAACAATCTCCATGATCTCCACACGGGTTTCCAAGTCGTCAACCTCATCATCCTCACGCCTACCACGACCCCGAGAAGGAATACTACGCTGATCCTCATTCTGTCCCTCCGATTCCTGAAACTGCCCCTACCTCTAGCTCTACGTCTAGGCGGCATCTATGAAGGCACTAAACAGGATAAGGTAACACAGGACAAGTACAGCATAGATAGCACATATCACAACAATATGCAACACATACATCACATAGCCAAACACAAGCAACACACGACACTGTGCCTGGACTCAAGTGTGATCAAAGAAATCGAGCTAATCCCAACTTAAGCTCTGATATCAAAAATTTCAGGCCTCGTGCATAACTCAGAGTTAAACAACGCAAAACCAAAGCGGAAGCAACTAAAAAGTGGTTAAAATTTTTGCTTTTGGCCTGAAAGTTTAAAACAATATAATTTAAAATACGGCGATACTCAAAATATATCCCAGTTTACCACAACAAGACAAAGGGCTACAAGCCACAATAAAACAGTACAGCATAAAACATGCATCAAGTACCTGACAACAACCACAACTGAATACGGCAGAGCACAGGGCATCCCCCGGCTAACAGTACTGATACATATATATACTATACTAACTGGGACACTCTAACCACCTCCTGGGGCTCCTCCAGCTGGATTAAAATCATGACCAGCTGTAAAACCTGGAGTCCCTGAAAACAAACACAGACAACAAAACAAACCAAGCCCCAGAGGGACATTGGGGTCAAACCACAGTACGGAGAGCAACTGAAACAACTAAAGAAATAGCATAAGATAAAATGCAGATGCTATGCATGAGACACAGAACAACAGCTGAAGGCTTCAACCGAAGAAGGGAGCCAAGGAACTCAAGAATAGCTCAACAGAATATGCAACGAAAGGTGGCCACTGGTGTGTGTACAAGCATACGGGAGTTACCCGCTCATCTTTACACCACACCCAAATACCAGATGCATCAAACAACTCAACCTGCCGTTGCCCAACCCATGAACTATGGTAGTTAACCACTCGGCGCATGAGGGCTAACAAATCCCAGCAGGGAGATGAGAGTGCGGTATTGCCGCTCGCCCTCGCATCCTAGTAAGAAACGAACAGCAACAACAAAGCACAATGCAACAAGATCTGAAATGACGTGAATTAATGCATGTATGCAACGACTGATTAACACAGAACACATAGAAAGCATACCAGCAACCTTACATTAAATCGCACGCCAATTCCATGCTATAACAAGCTCAAATCTGTACCTCGATTCTGTGCAACAATTACCACACACGAGGTCCCAAGAAATATGGTATGAAACCTGAACTACGCGAACACACGAACGAGGAAGCTACTTCGCGATCTGCTACCAGCCAACTACGCTTCCAGAAAATGGTATCAAATGAAGCACCAAAGAAAGAGGAGTCCAAAGCTTCAACTCTTACTTCCAACAGATTTGTCTATCACCGGAAATTGGAAGAAAACCACCGTGATGAACGGTAACCTAGGGTTCACGACAGAGAATGGCAATCGGGAAAAATATTCTAAGTATGGGATCTGTTACTAATTCGAAGACCAAGTCTTCTATTAAATAAACTTCTCAACAGCTGACAGAAACAAGAACAGATTCCACCGACAAAATCAGTTGTCATCGATGTTATCTCAACCAACAGCTGAATCTCTCAAACCACGCTAAGGCTAAACGGCATTGCACCAACTTAACCAAACAACGTTGCAGAGGGACACGTCACCTCGCTACCAACGGCTGATCAACAAACCAACAGCTGAATAAAACAACGCATCAGATCCCTCAAAAGTAGATGTCTAACGCGACCAACACCTGACGCTAAACGTTACACCCAAAACTTTGTTGTTCCAACTTATCAAAACGACGTCGTTTCGATACTCGCTAAGAAACACGCTAGCAAAACCAACAGCTGGTTCCTGTTCACAAAACGTCGTCGCTTTAGAGTCCCTTAGAGCTCTCTGCTGACCATCGTAACTAAAATACCAACGTTTGAAATCCACGTCAGCATTACTGCTGCTTCCTACCAACACGCAACGTCTGAAATACCAACAGCTGACGCGATCGCTCATCGATGATGCAAAACCTGAACAGATATCTCTCCCACGACATCTGATAGCATCTCAACTGCTGATTCCAACACTTAGACAAATTCGATGACTTCAACTCACGCATATACTACCAGCTGGTTTCAACCCGAGCAACACCTGATAGCGAAAACACGGGTCTCACAAGGACTTTCATATTTATCTAATGAGAGTAAACCTGTCATATATAGATTTAGTGGTCCAAAAATTTGATTTTGCATCATAATGATCAGTTGTGTAAACTGAGCACATCGGTGATATCTGATCATCGATCGAGATTATTATGAGACCACAATCGAGGGATTCAAAACGAATGTTCACAGTTTGACTTGAACCGAATGTTCACTATTTGCACAATCGAGGGATTCAAAACGAATGTTCACAGTTTGACTTGAACCGAATGTTCACTATTTGAGTTGAACCGAATGTTCACTGTTTGAGTTGAATCGAATGTTCACTGTTTTGTTCAAATCAAACTCTATCCCTCAATCTATAAATATGGCAATGAGGAGACACTTGAAAATGGAGAGAAAGAAAAGCACCAAAAGCTATTCAGAAAATTTTTCTCCTCCTCCCTTCCCTCGCCGTCGCCGCCCACCGTCGCCCGTCGCCATTGGAATTTTTTTCGACCATCTCGGTAAGGAGATTTCGTCCATGAAATTTTCGTCGGTTTTCTAGTGCAAACCGGCTAAGGAGTTGATATTCCGGTCGTGGACCGGATTAGGAGGCCGTAGTTGTTCAACCGTTGAAGTGCCAATTCTCTCGTGGAACTGGACGGAGCCAGGCGCCTAGACGCCAGCAATGTAATCTTCTAAACATCCTATGAATGTTTAGATTATTTTTTAGGTGAATTGACCGTTCCCGAGCTCCAAATTTTAATTTCTTCCACTGCACCCCAGGAGCAGGATCCGGATTCGCCACTGCGCCAACATGAAGAACACTTCTTCCCTTTGCCTATGGACCCCTTATTCGCAGAGGAAGACTAGCCCATTAGGAGAACATGTTTGTCCTTTTGATGGTTCCCTCACATGACCAACATGTTGGCCAATTTTTCAAGACTGACATCCAGTTTGTTCATGTTGAATTTAAACCTATTGAACGCAGGAAAAAGAGAGAGAAGTAACAAATCCACAGACAGCTCATGTGGAAGTTCGAGATCGAGGCTCACAAACTTCTCAATGAGCCCAATCATTAGTACCTCATGCTCGTGGACTGTGGCTCATCATGAGCTCCTTGGTAGTAGTGTACTTGTTAGCTTACAGGTTCTTCTCAAACAGTTTTTTGAGGTGCTGGTGAATGTCAGCAGCATGCACCGCTTCCTCAAACCTCCTCTGCAGTTTGTTGGACACGGATACCAATATATAATACTTGGCTTTGAGATCATGATCCCACCATGTCTCAAGATTCTTCAGCTCCTCAAGAAGATTTATCTAGTACATACACCAGCTTCTCCGAGGCCAGAACAATCGTAAGGTTCCGTAACTAATCATGGTAGTTCTCTCTATTTAGTTTGTTATTATCGAGAATCAATGATAATGGGTCACACTTAGTCATGGTAAATATACTGAATTGAAAACAGACATACATCATGACTATTCATAATAATTTACTAAGACATAAAATAAGGTCATTTAGTTTTATGAATTACCCTCCCACTATTTTAACGATTTAACCACCCTCTAATGAAATCGAGAAAACAGTTTTCCTAATGGGTGCACGGAGTCCAATCGTGAAACCATGTCCCAGAATAATTTCAGTCAACCATTATCCTTGAAATGTAGAGACCAATTTCATCAAATGCAACACCCATGCATTTACCTCACGTCCAGTAAGGGCTAAATAATATGACGATGATTACCATTATGTGTCAAGATGACCCATCAATGTGAGTTGTAATGGACGATTGTCATAATATCTCCAATAATATGAGCCAACTCCATGAGTGTTCTATCCAACTCACAGCAAGTGTCAATGACGTGCACAACTTTCTAGCACACAGAACCCTACTCCCCAATAATATGAGTCCGGCTATGTATGCGGGTAGCATCTGTTGGCGCAGCGGAAGTTTAAAATTTGAACAGCCCAGGAACAATCAATACATGAAATAAGAATCTAAACATACATGGGATGTTTAGGAAGTTACCTCGGGTGACTAGGTGCCTGGCTCCGACTATTCTACGGGGGAGATAGAACTTCAACGGTTGAACGGTTGATTGAACGCCTAATCCGGTCCACGACCATAATCTCAATTCCTTCACTGATTTACACTAGAAAATAAGTGAATATTTCACAAACGGAATCCTCACTTCAAGGCGGTTGGAACGAATTCTGACAGCGGCGACGGCGGCGTCGGTGATGGGAGACAGCGCGGTGGCGGCGAAGGAAAGGGAGGAGGAGGCGAAAGAAAAAAGAATAACTGAAGGGGAGAGTTGTCAACACAACTTGGAATGAATAAAATAAATACTTCAAGGCCCCTATTTATAGATTTTTCATGGGTTTAAACCAGGTTAATGGGCCTGGGTCAGGCCCAGGCCCAGGGAATATTGGTTTCAAGTCCATCGTTGTGGCTTCATCATAATCCCGGTCGACGATCAGATCGGACGATCTGCACAGTTTACAAAACTTAACATTCTGATGTGAAAACAATTTTTCAAACCACCTAATCAAAAATAGAAGTTAGGCCCCTATCAGCTTTAAGGAAAATCATACATACCTAGGTAATTTTAGGAAGTCGCACTTCCATCCTTCCTCCTACTATACTCAACAAATTGAGTATAATTTCCGTACGGTAATTGTGAAACCATTACTTATGTTACCTTAAATCATTCAGGGATACAGCTAACCGTGGGCTCACAAATCTTTGTGACTCCGAAAACATATTTTCGGACTTACCCATCGGATCATGGTAAAGCGTCTAACAACATTGCCTCATGATCACCTAGGTATCACTGATAGTGCCTGCTGTTGGGGATCCGGATCCGCCCCCCGACGAGGCAGCGGAAGAACATAGAAATACAGCCGGGAGACGATCAATACGAATAATTCAAAACAAACTACGACATTCATAGGATGTTTTAGATGATTACCTTGCTGGCACTTGTGCCTGGCTCCAACCGTAGTTACAATAACGTCGGCTCTTCTCGGTAGATTGCGGTAGATATCGCCAATCCGGTCCACGACCAGAGCCGAGACTCCTTCGTCAGCCTGCACTAGAAGAACTGACGAATTCTGCACGAACGGATTCTCCTCGTCGATTTGGCCGGAAACAACTTTCCGGCGAGGGACGGGCGGCGGCGGCGGCGCGTGGAGGCGGCGGCGGCGGCTTGAGAGGAGAGGAGGGGCGGCGGCCTAAGAGATTAGGGTTAGGGTTTAGTGCATGAGTTGTATCAAGTGTGTCTAGGACCCGGGTCCAAATGACGATATCCATCGCTGCGACTTCATCGTAACTCCGATCGCCGATCAGATCGGACCGATCGACTCAGTTTCCAAAACTGAATGTTATGATGTGAAAAAAAAATTTTCAGATCATCCAACCCTAAATTGCAAAATGACTGTTTTGCCCCTCAACAACGGGAAACCCCGGTTGGACCCCTGTTGACTTTTAGGAAGTCGCACCCTCCAATATCCTCTTTTCGTGCTCAACACATTGAGCTGAGTATACGTGCGGGAATCTCGAATCCAGTACTTGTGTGACCCTCAATGGTTCAGGGATACAGCTAGCCGTGGGCCCACAACCATTGCGGCTCCGGAATCACAATTCCGGACTTGCCCATCGGATCATGGTAAAGCGTCTAAAAACATCACCCCATGATCCCCTAGGTATCACTGATAGTGCCTGCAAGAACCAGTTGGTCGTGGTTAGCGTACAGTACGGTCCTTTCAATCCATATATCCCGATCAGATCAACGACCATTGGTAAATCGAGAGTCGCTAAAGATCCGATAGCTATGCGTACATCTTGGAGATCAAATAGTGACATCACGAGTGTAACTAGGTAAACACATTTACCTAAAACACTTCTAGTACTCTGGCCAGAAATTTATACACAATTATCCCCTCAGATATCATAGGATATCCACGCATGTATGCGAGCGGTGAATCCTCGACAACGATGCATAGACTCCTACATGCATCGGGGTCTCACCCAATCCCGACGCCTTATGACCCCAAGTGAGTCGGGAAACGGGTCACAGTGAGACGCCTATCATGTAGAGTCTCAATGACGTTTCGATTCGTGAGGACTAATCAGTACAACCAAGAACTCGGACTTATCCACTCGACAAATGGTAACCACTTGGAAAGTCCGAACGAGGGTAGTTCGATAGATCACCAGGTCACTATCTATCTGCATGCTCAGAACATCACAATGCTCCCTACCAATGAAACATGGTACTTCGCATCTACTAGTCTCGAACTCGGGCAGCCTTATCCTCATTTTGACGGCCCAATCGACTAGGAACATGTTCAGAATACACAGCGACTATTAGATGTGTTTCATGATAGCCGTCATACCCACTATCACATCTAACATACGCTTTAGTGCATTCTAGGTCTTTACTCAACGCAATTGTAAATCATTACACACATAATGAAAGTAAAGAACGCCATATGGATAAATGCGAATATCATATATAAAGATTGTTTCATACAAGAGTCTATAAACCCACACGCTACAAGTTGGATAGTTGGGCATCGCCTCCCGGCCGTTTATTTTCTGTTCTTCCGCTGCCTATCCGGGGGGCGGATCCGGATCCCCAACAGCTGTGTGGGTTGTGGTAGACAGATTGTCGAAGTCTGTGCATTTCATTACCTACAACATGAGCTATTCTTTGAAGAATATGGCGAAGCTGTACATAGATTTTGTGGTGCGTTTGCATGGTGTGCCAGTTTCGATTGTTTCATATCATGATCTAAGGTTTACTTACTGGTTTTGGAAGAGTTTGCAAACATATTTGGGAACTAGATTGGCCATGAGTACAGCGTATCGACCCTCAGACAGATGGCCAATCGGAGATGACTATACAGAGTTTTTAGAGGATATGTTGAGAGCTGTTGTGATAGACTTCAGTGGTAGCTGGCAAGACTCGTTTTCTTTGGTTGAGTTTTCCTACAATAACAGCTATCAGGTCACGATTGGCATGGCACCATTTGAAGCTTTGTATGGTAGAAAGTGTACATCACCAGTATGTTGGGAAGAAGTGGGGGAGAAGCAGCTGTCTTCCCCAGAGTTTGTGCAGCAGATGAGAGATCAGGTGGACTTGGTTCGCCAAAGAATGAAAGATGCTCAAGATCTCCAAGCCAGTTATGCGAATAAGAGGCATAGGCCTTTAGAGTTTTAGGTTGGTGATCTAGTTTTCCTTAAGGTTTCTCCTTTCCGGAGTGTTATGAGATTTAGTCTCAAGGGTAAGTTAGCTCCTCGCTATGTTGGTCCTTATGAGATCTTAGAGAGGATTGGTCCTTTGGCTTATCGGCTGTTGTTGCCACCAGATTTGTCTTCCTTACATGATGTGTTTCATGTTTCAATGTTGAGGAAGTATGAGCCAGATACCTTGCATGTGTTGAGAACTGACGAGGTTGAGTTAGATAGGACATTGAGCTACGTTGAGTATCCCTTGCAGATCTTGGATAGAAAAGAGAAACAGCTGAGGAACAAAACCATTCCCTTGTTGATGGTTCAGTGGAGCAAGCACGGTAGAGAAGAAGCTACTTGGGCACTGGAAGAAAAGATGCATCGTGAGTAGCCGCATCTGTTTGTGTAGATATTGTTTTAGTTCTAGTATTTGCTTGTATTTCTTTCCCAGTTATCTTGAACTCTTGTTTTGGAGTTGATCGATTTCGAGGTGGAAATCCTGTTTTAGTGGGGGAGAGATGTGAGACCCGAAAGCTGATGAGATTAATTGAGTTAATTAATCGGGTTTTGTTAAGATCAGCTTTGAGTTGTTGAGCTTAGAGAAGCTATCGGGTTCTTCTTGTTCTTAGAACAGCTTTGGTTAGTTGAGTTCTTTCGTGGAAGCTGTTCAGTAGTTAGCGCAGGTCATCGCTGTATGTTGGTGCTCAGCAGCTATCGCTGAGTGGTTGTTTCAGAAGTTGTGGCGAGATCAGCAGTCGCTGAGCAGTAGTGAGTGCCCTAGCATGTTTCAGTAGCGGGTGCTTGTACTTCGTCGTTTGGATTAGTTGGAACGACAGCGTTTTGGGGTTAGCGAAGAAGATCAGCTGTGAGTTGCGTTAGCATCAGCTGGGTGAGAGAACTGTTGTTGCGTTGCTAACAGCTGTTGGTTAGTATTCAGCAGTGAGTACGGGTGACGTGTCCAATTGCGACCTTGGCGAGCGGGAATATCAGTTGCGATAGTTTAAGTTGTCGGTGGAGCTGTTTCCAGTTTCCGTCAGCAGTGAGATTAAATGGAGAGCTTGGCTTTGTTCTCTATTATTGTTCCCGACACTTAGAATATTTTCCCGATTGCCAAATTCTGTCGCGATACCCTAGATACTGTTCACCAAACCTTATCTTCTTCGATTTCCGATGGTAGGCAGCTCCGACAAAGGAGAGAGTGGTAGCGTTGGACTCCTCTTGCTGAGACGCTTCGTTTGAATATTGTTTTCGAACGTTTTCTTGAAGCTGGTGAGGTGTGCGAAGACATCTCCCTTGTGTAGTCTGTTGGCATTAACGTCGGATTTCGCTCCTAGCTTGTTGGGATAAGTTCAGATCCTTCCTTTAAGCTTGTTAGAGCTTTCTGTGGTGTTTGGCGAGGTAGGATAGCGCTGGTCGAGTTTTAGCTCCCGTCTGTTGTTTTTTTGTGCTTTGGTCTTTGAGCAGTTGTTGTGTTGCCGTTGAGCAGGTGGTGGATCTGCGTCATTGTGGCAAGTTTCTTGTTGTAATTATAGGTCAGAAGACTTGAGGTACGGATGTGAGCTTGTTTACAGCTCAGGATTGAGCATGGATATGCTTGGCTGTGTGTGTGCTATGTGCTGTTATTACTTGTGCCTGTGTTATAATATCAGCTGTTGCATTGCATACACTCATATTGCTGTCGAGCCCTGTTTTGATAGATATGCCTGTTCTATTGAATTGTGAGTACCAGGAGGCTATGTTCAAGGACGAGCGGGTAGTTCCTGTATACCTTGGAGGCTGAGCGGGTAACTCCCGTACCTCAATCTCCCTACTGGGTTTGTTAGCTGCTATGAGCGGAGTGAGTAGCTCCCACATCTCATGAGTGAGCAACAACAGGTGGAGCTGGTTGTTAGCATCTGGTATGGTGTACTGGTGATGAGTGGGTAGCTCCCATGTGCTCAGTATACCCGTGGCCACTACTGATTGTTCCTTTGATAAGACCTTGCTGTTGAGCTGTTGTTGAGATCCTTTGGCTCCCTGCTTTCGGTTGTAGCCTTGATCCCTTGCATAGCATTTGCATATTTATCTGTGTTTTCCTTATGCTGTTTATTGTTGCTCTCCGTACTGGGGTTTGACCCCGAGGTCCCTCTGGGGCTGGTGTTTGTTGCCTGTGTTGTTTACAGGTTTCCCAGGTTTCTCTGCTGGTCGGGGCTTTGACCCAGCTGGAGGTGCCCCAGGAGGTGGATAGAGTGTCCCAGTTAGCGTATAGCAGTACTAGTACTGTTAGCCGGGGAATACCCTGTGCTTGTGGGATTGTGTTATTCGTTGTAGTACTGGTATTTGTGATTGTATAAATGTTGTACTGTTGTACCGAGTGTTTGTAAAATACTGGGATTACTTTGAGTATTGTGTATTTTAAATTATATGTTTTAAATCGTCAGGCCTAAAGAGAAAATTTTAAGCCACTTTTTGAATGCTTCCGCTATGTTTGGGTGGTTTAACTCTGAGTAGAGCACGAGGCCTGACATAAGCTCAATTCGTTTTCTATCACACTCGAGTCTAGGCACAGTAATTCTCCTCCTGTATGTGCTTGACTATTTGATTTCCTTCTTTGTTGTGCTTACCTTTGTGTGCCTCGGAGATGCCGCTGAGTAGTGGTAGAGGTAGAGATGGTAGGCAGATTGTAGTCGAGCCTTGAGTTTCTGATAGTGAGGAGGATATTTCTGAGCCGCGAGTTGTTTGAGACGTCGTACGTGACAGTCCGAGACCGATGTGGGGCTTTTGACTCGATGAGTTGATGATGTGAAGCTGGTTCTAACTAGATTCCAGCAGATGAATCCTCCTACCTTCGAGGATGCTGAAGGTGGTCTTGTAGCCGAGGGAAGGCTTGAGACATGGTGGATTTAATTGACTGTGTGCAGTATGAGGGTGAGACGAGACTGAGCCTGGTGACTTTCTAGTTGAGGATAAGCTGATGATTTGCCATAGGAGTGATCGCAGGTACTTTCATTGCTTTTGGATTTTCCTGCACGAGTTTTTTGTTGACGAGAACATCACACATGTGCTTCTGCATGACCGTGTGGCGTGTGGGTTGAGTTTACCCCGCCTGGCTTGTGTGATGTGGTGTCCTTTGATACTCCTGCCGATGTGAGTTAGACTGTCCCGCAAGATAGTGCTGACTGATATGATCGAGTTGAGGAGAAGGTGATGTGGACATCCCTGTGGATTGTTAGTTCCCCGATGACATTCCGATTGAGCTTGCTGGACTTTCCTTGGGAACGAGAGATGGATTTCAGCATTAAGGCGGTGCCTGGACCTGTCCTGACTTCTAGAGTTACTTTGCTGTTGTGCATCTGCTGGATTGAAGAAATTTTGATGGTAGCCAGGCTGATGCTACTGCCAACTCATGAGAATGGAACTGTTGCTTGGAGAAAAGACAGGAGTCTATCTATCAGGCACTGGTGTGAGCTGATCTATGCATCATGAGGGGCCTTGGAGTCGAAGTAAGATGAATCAGCTTAGATAAGATCTTCAGACGTGAATCAGGAGCTGACCTTAGACTCTTGTGAGCTGAGTAGCAACGTAGAGTCTTGCTGATCCTTGTCGTGCTGATCTGTGCAGGCAGAGTGGTTTGCGTCAAGTTGAGCTTTCAGCTTTGAGGTAAGCTGGATGTTCTGAGTTGAGAAGCAACCTAGAGTTCTGGCTGATTGTTGCCTGTGCCAGATCGAGTTGACTGTGTAGTTGAGTAAGCTAAGCAGTACTGGAGTCCGCTTAGAGCATGCTTGACTACTGTCCTGTTTGGTGTGACAGGATTCCTTTGAAGAAGATGGCGAGGTGGTACGTAAACCATGCAGATTTTGGAAGGCATGTTACGAGCTATAATTTTGGATTTCGATGGTGGTTGACAGAAATTCCTTGCTTTTGGTGAAGCTTTTGTGACGCCCAAACCCACGGGGTCACGAAATTCGGGTGAAATAAAATTTTAAAATAAAATGAAGCTGACAGGCGAGTACATAAGCGGCGCCAACTACTGAAAATTTACGGAAAACAGATTCTATTATATATTGCAATTGCGATTTTACAACAGCTGTCATTGTACCTGAATTACTACTGTTGTAACTGATTTAATACAGACGTCTAAAAATGAAAGACTACATCAGCTGTGACACGGAAAACTCTGGTCGTCGATAAACACAACACCACCCAGCAGCTGTTTCAGGATTCACCTCCCATTCGCTCCTCAGCTGTCGTACCTGCACCATTTTAAAATCTAATGAGCCTAGGGGCTCAGCAAGTAAAATCTGAGTAATAACAATTTCATTTACCGCAGGCAGACATCTGATCATACAATACTGAGTTAAAGGAACAGCAATACTTAAACATTCATTCGTAAACATTTCTTAAACATTTCTTTCTTTCATAAACTTGGAGATGGGGATAATAGCCCAGATCTCATCCTTATAATTTTCTTTTGATTTATGGCTTAGGAGCTCTCCTTAGGTCCGTGTTGCACTTTGATCAAAATGACTTCCGATATCAGTTTTAGCATATAGCTCATATGAAAGGGCAGTCGACATCTGAACGACTACTCACCCTTCTCCTTGTGACCGTCTGTTCTCTATGCTTAAAATAAACTTTTGTTCCTTTAACTCTCATATTTTCTTTGAAATTATCTTTAAACATCATCGGGTTCCTTCATATAAAAACTTGCTTCCATTTTAAAACTTTACAGAGTATCGAATTCGACTATTGGGAACTTATCGCTGAAATGAAATCAGACGTGATAAAATGGAACAGTACTTGGTAAGAAAATAGATCTTCACTGTTCACGGTTATTTCTAAAAGGAATCAGCTTTTGCTAAGGGAAACAATATCGTTAGCGTAAAACAGCTGCACACTCGCTAACATTGAAACAGATGTGATAAATGAAACGTTGTCGTTACCTTGTAACAGATGTCAACGCAACTCAATTTAGTCAACTCAGCAGTCAATGAAATACAATTGAACTCACAGCTGATTCTGGGAACAACGAATGTAGTTTGTCAACTCAGCAGTCAATGCAACTTAAACGCATAATTTCAGACGTTGAATGAACCAACAACTGAACCAAACTGTAAGGCCCGGGATTATTTGATTTAATAATCCGAATTAGTTAATTTTAATCAAAGAATATAAAATCTAAGAATATTAAGAGTTTGGAATTAAGTTCTAATGTTCTTGAATGATTTTGGATTGAAATTGAATTAAATCGAGGGCCGAGGACTGTTTTCAATTTCTGGACGTTCAGGGACTAAAGTGCAAATATGACAATACATATCTTATCTTGGTATGGAAATGATCAGCATGGCACGTGTGATTCACCTATACTTCATGAGAAATTCTTCAAAATATTGGAGAGAAAACCGAGACCTAGAAACCTTGAATTAGAGTTGATTTTCAAATCCTTGTAACTTTTGATCCGGGTATCCGATTTCGATTCCGTGAAGTGTTCTGGACTCCTTACGACAAGGAATTCTATTTGATGTAAGTTTTTATGTATTTAATCATGTTTTGAGAATCTGGAATTGGCAGAGATCAGATTATGAGGTTGTATTTGTGTTCTTGAACTTTTATATGTTCCGATATCGAAACCGGATCAAGGACTTGATGTTGTATGAATCTGTCATGATTTTCAGAAGCATATTGATCTATATACCTGCTGATATGGGGGAATTAGGTTGATAGATTGCTGGTTTAGCTTGTATTTAAATTGGAATTGATGTAGAATTGGATTGGATATAGTTTGAGCTATCTTTGAAAAGGAAGCTTGCTAGTATTGCTGATTTCGAATTCTTATGATGTTGTAGTGATTTCTACCCTTGGTAATTGATATGTGGTTGAGCAGATTTTGATATGAACTTGTTGTTGTTGATATATGTTTCAGATTTGAAGCACTTTCAGAATCGATATTGAAAGGTATAAATCGACATCAATCAAGATGGGATAGAACATTCGAGATAGATATGATTCTCGAATTCCCTAAAACCACATACTTGAATGCTTACTGCTCTCGTTTGATTACTTGACTGATTTTATGTGATGTACTTGTTCATACTTGCTTGATTAGCATGTATTTCCTTGACTGATTTTGGAATAATGCATCAAGATTATGTTGCATTCATCTTGAGCTCTACCTTGAAAAGCACAGAGGGCGGGTAGCCTAGAGTGCAAATGACGTTTGGGGGCTATAGTTGAGTGGCACGCTGCTCAATTCGTACCTTTCTTCTTCAATTTACCTAACAGATTTCTCAACAAAGTCACGGAAACACACGGCCAAGCAACCAGATTTCTCCTGGTTCAATCCACGCAGCAGGGACTTCCCACAAATGCTGAAATCTGTTACAGGTACTCTATATCTTAGCTCAATTTCTGCTACACAATCACGTTAATCCTACGGCCGGAAGTATACTTCAATCCTACACTTCTACGCAGGCATTAACTACTAAAAACCAAGCTCAAACTACAAGAATTGCTCACCCAAAAGCTCAAAAGAAACGATGGCAGAATCTGCTCAACGAAACCAGCAACTCATGAACGAGCAGGGTCTTCGGGATTCTCAACTCGTTGCTCTTAGCTTCCAGACTAGTATCAATCGAAAGAGAAAGTTTCAAGGAGTCCAGCGCCACCAAGAACGTTAAAAGCAGAGGATGAAATCGACGGGAAATGGCGATTGAAAATGACGGTGAACAGTAGACTCAAATCGAGGGTTTCGAGTTTGAGGATAAGAAATATCAGGTCTGGAATGCTCTAAGTGTAACTCAACACTTAAATAAATATCCTCTACTCAAAAGCTACCAAACAAGTCCAACACCGACAAAACAGATATCTACTACTCAAAAATCGCCCAACAGATCTCGCACAAAGCAAAAGCAAACCAACGTACAGCGTATAAGCACAAAACGACGCCGCATGAGCAAACAGATCTTAGCGCTAAAAGCAACAGATCTCACGCCCGAGCGCAACTCCAAAACGACGGCGTATAGGCACTAGATCTTCTTACGTCACCCGCAGACTTGCTTACGTCATCAGATCTGCCGCGTAACTCTCGAATGAAATCGAGATAGATATGATTCTCGAATTCCCTAAAACCACATACTTGAATGCTTACTGCTCTTGTTTGATTACTTGACTGATTTTATGTGATTTACTTGTTTATACTTGCTTGATTAGCATGTATTGCCTTGATTTATTTTAGAATAATGCATCAAGGTTATGTTGCATTCATCTTGAGCTCTACCTTGAAAAGCACAGAGGGCTGGTAGCCTAGAGTGCAAATGACGTTTGGGGGCTGTAGTTGAGTGGCACGGAATGTAGATTTACTTCCAGAGCTAGATGACTCACTATGGTTGCACCAAAGTCAGGGGATTGAGATACTTGACGCCACCTCGATTGGTAGAGTCGGTGGTTGGTTGAGATTTTCTTCCCCGGAATACCAAGAACCAAGATTTGTTGATATCAGACTTGATAGCCTATTCCTTCCACATGCATTGCATCCATGCTCATGATATATTGCATGTTATGTTGTTTATACTGGGAATTGTATTCTCACCGGAGTCATCCGGCTATTGCTGTGTTTTGTATGTGTGCATGGCAATAGGTGGGGCAGGATCGAGTCAGATACGACCATGATAGATCAATATGAAGATTAGCACGTGGTGACTTGGGTTTTAGCAAGAGTTTTGTAATATATGAAGTTGTCAAATATGTTTGAAAACAAGAACCCATGTACATGTTTGCTACTCGTGAGTACTAGTTTATGTTTGAGACTTCATGTATCCTAAATAATGAGGTTGAAGTTAAATTCATGGTTAAATTGTGTTTACCTCTTATTATGCATTTTGAATTGAACAACCGCAAGATATGCCTCCTCGTCGACCAAATACCAGACCAACAGTGGTTGTCCCTCCGACAGAACAGACCAATGTACAACAACCGGTGTCAGTACCTGGACTGGAACAAGGTAGTACATCTGCTATGGTGATGGATGTGACCATTACACCTATGGAGACCTTACTGAAGAGGTTCCAATCATTCAAACCGCCAACTTTGAAAGGAACGGAGAGTTCAGTTGAGTGTGAAAACTGGCTTGAAGATATTGAACAGCTACTTGATTCACTTGATTACTCTGATGATCGTCGTATCAGATTGGTAGTACATCAACTTCATGAAGTGGCCAAAAGTTGGTGGATTACTATGAAGAAAGCACTTGAACATCGAGGTACGACTATCACCTGGTCAGTATTTAAAACCGAATTCTATCAACGTTTCTTTCCAGTCTCATACAGAAAAGACAGGGGAGCATAATTTGCAAATTTGAAGCAAAATCACTTGAATATCGAGGAATATGTGGCCAAGTTTTCTAGTTTATTGAATTTCGCTCCACATGTATCGGCAAGTGATGAATCCATGGCCGATCAATTTATCAATGGCTTAAATTCAGATGTGTTTACATTGGTAAACAGTGGACGACCCAATACCTTTGCGGATGGACTGAATAGAGCAAAGGGAGCGAAAGCAGGATTGTTGAGACAGAGAGGAGCACCTTTCATTCCACAGCCACCTCAACAGTCAGTACCAGCATCTGTACCACAGAATTCGCCATCGCTTCAGCAACCATTTTTCAGATTTGAGGGTGGAAGCAGTGGCAGAAAGGATTCTAGATTTCGGCCTAAAGGTAAACAGTTCAAGAAGTCTGGCAGTGGTTCTTCTAGTGCTAGTGGCAAGAGGCAATTTGGTTCCAGTCAGAGATTCAGTGAGTCAGGAGCGTATTGTGGTAAGTGTGGTGGACGACATGCTACTGATCAGCGTCGAGGAGTATCAGGGATTTGCAATGTTTGTCGTCAACCTGGTCATTATGCCAAAGTATGTCCTCAAACAGCAACTGGTGCTAGGGATTCTCGATCAGTACCCCAGGTGGAAAGGGAATCAGTGCATTCATTTCAGCCTCAGCAACAGACTAGACCAGGGAGAAGCCAGACCGTGACTCAACCTCCGAGGCAACAGGCCCGAGTATTTGCACTTACTGAGGAACAGGCCCAGGCAGCACCTGACGATGTCATAGCAAGTAATTGCTTTCTTTATGGTTATCCTGCCTATGTTTTGATAGATACAAGTGCATCTCATACATTCATATCTGAGAGATTTGCTATGTTGCATTCTTTATCGTCTGAGCCGTTGCCTGATGTTGTTGCTATTTCTTCACCTTTGGGTGAAGGCCTGGTATCTGTTAGAGTGATTAGACATTGTATTCTACAATATGACGGAAATGAAATAGATTTGGATTGTATAGTACTTGGGTTATCAGATTTCGATTGTATTATTGGCATAGACATGCTAACCAAGTACAGGGCGACCGTGGATTGTTTCCAGAAAGTGGTTAGATTCAAACCAGAGATGGCTAATGAATGGAAATTCTACGGTAAGGGTTCTAGAGCTAAGATCCCTTTAATATCCATGTTATCTATGACCCCTTCTATTGCAGAAAGGGGCAGAAGGATTTTTGATTTATGCAGTAGATGTATTGAAATGTGGTCCAGCATTGACAGATATACCAGTAGTACAAGAGTTTTCCGATGTTTTCCCTGATGAACTTCCTGGTTTGCCTCCGGTACGGGAAATCGATTTCAGTATCGAATTAATGCCAGGTACGCAACCAATATCCAAAGCTCCTTACAGGATGGCACCTAT
>KQ999428.1:188836-200237 GCA_001598015.1 Dorcoceras hygrometricum | reverse complement strand
CATTCGAAGCACTGTATGGTAAGAAGTGTAGATCTCCATTGTACTGGGATGATATCTCTGATGTACCAGAAATTGGACCTGATATGATTCGTGTAATGACAGAAAAAGTGAAATTAATTCAGAAAACAATGAAAACAGCTCAAGACAGACAAGCCAAATATGCGAATATCAGACGTCGACCTCTATGTTTTGAACAGGGAGACAGAGTATTCTTGAAGATTTCTCCATTCAGAGGTACAGTTCGATTTGGCAAGAAGGGAAAGTTATCTCCACGTTTTATTGGTCCATATGAGATTATTGAGAAGATAGGTGATCTTGCTTATCGACTCGCTCTTCCTCCATCTTTGTCTGGAATTCAATGGCTCCATTCGAAGCACTGTATGGTAAGAAGTGTAGATCTCCATTGTACTGGGATGATATTTCTGATGTACCAGACATTGGACCTGATATGATCCGTGTAATGACAGAAAAGTTAAATTGATTCAGAAAATAATGAAAACAGCTCAAGACAGACAAGCCAAATATGCGAATATCAGACGTCGACCTCTATGTTTTGAACAGGGAGACAGAGTATTCTTGAAGATTTCTCCATTCAGAGGTACAGTTCGATTTGGCAAGAAGGGAAAGTTATCTCCACGTTTTATTGGTCCATATGAGATTATTGAGAAGATAGGTGATCTTGCTTATCGACTCGCTCTGCCTCCATCTTTGTCTGGAATTCATAATGTTTTCCATGTTTCTATGCTCCGGAAGTATCAGCCTGATCCTTCCCATATTATTCCATCTGATGAAGCAGAACTTGATGAGACTCTTAGCTACATGGAACAACCGATAAAGATTCTTGATCGTAAAGAAAAGCAACTCAGAAACAAGACTATTCACTTGGTCAAAGTTCAGTGGAGTCGACATGGTATTGAAGAAGCTACTTGGGAGACTTAGTCAGATATGCGGCATCGGTTTCCAGAGCTATTTCACTGATGTGAGTTCTTATTCAGTTTCTGTATTCTTTTATCTTTTGAGTATGTAGATTGGTTATGCCGACTGCATGCGATTTCGAGGACGAAATCAGTTCTTAGAGGGGGAGAATTGTAAGGCCCGGGATTATTTGATTTAATAATCCGAATTAGTTAATTTTAATCAAAGAATATAAAATCTAAGAATATTAAGAGTTTGGAATTAAGTTATAATGTTCTTGAATGATTTTGGATTGAAATTGAATTAAATTGAGGGCCGAGTACTGTTTTGCAATTTCTGGTCGTTCAGGGACTAAAGTGCAAATATGACAATACATATCTTATCTTGGAATGGAAATGATCAGCATGGCACGTGTGATTCACCTCTACTTCATGAGAAATTCTTCAAAATATTGGAGAGAAAACCGAGACCTAGAAACCTTGAATTAGAGTTGATTTTCAAATCCTTGTAACTTTTGATCCGGGTATCCGATTTCGATTCCGTAAAGTGTTCTGGACTCCTTACGACAAGGCCTTCGATTTGATGTAAGTTTTTATGTATTTCATCATGTTTTGAGAATCTGGAATTGGCAGAGATCAGATTATGAGGTTGTATTTGTGTTCTTGAACTTTAATATGTTCCGATATCGAAACCGGATCAAGGACTTGATGTTGTATGAATCTGTGATGATTTTCAGAAGCATATTGATCTATATACCTGTTGATATGGGGGAATTAGGTTGATTGCTGGTTTAGCTTGTATTTAAATTGGAATTGATGTAGAATTGGATTGGATATAGTTTGAGCTATCTTTGAAAAGGAAGCTTGCTAGTTTTGCTGATTTCGAATTCTTATGATGTTGTAGTGATTTCTACCCTTGGTAATTGATATGTGGTTGAGCAGATTTTGATATGAACTTGTTGTTGTTGATATATGTTTCAGATTTGAAGCACTTTCAGAATCGATATTGAAAGGTATAAATCGACATCAATCAAGATGGGATAGAACATTCGAGATAGATATGATTCTCGAATTCCCTAAACCACATTCTTGAATGCTTACTGCTCTTTTTTATTACTTGACTGATTTTATGTGATGTACTTGTTTATACTTGCTTGATTAGCATGTATTGCCTTGATTTATTTTAGAATAATGCATCAAGGTTATGTTGCATTCATCTTGAACTCTACCTTGAAAAGCACAGAGGGCTGGTAGCCTAGAGTGCAAATGACGTTTGGGGGCTGTAGTTGAGTGGCACGGAATGTAGATTTACTTCCAGAGCTAGATGACTCACTATGGTTGCACCAAAGTCAGGGGATTGAGATACTTGACGCCACCTCGATTGGGAGAGTCGGTGGTTGGTTTGAGATTTTCTTCCCCGGGATCCCAAGAACCAGATTTATTGTTATCAGATTTGATAGCCTATTCCTTCCACATGAATTGCATCCATTCTCATGATATATTGAATGTTATGTTGTTTATAATGGGAATTATATTCTCATCGAATTTATCCGGCTATTGCCGTGTTTTTGTATGTGTGCATGGCATAGGTGGGGCAGGATCGAGTCAGAGACAACCTTGATAGATCGAGATGAATATTAGCACGTGTGTCTCGGGTTTTAGCAAAAGTTTTGTAATATTTGGGGTTGCCAAACATGTTCGAAAACAAGAAACCATGTATATGTTTTCTACTCATTGAGTACTAGTTTATGTTTGAGACTTCATGTATCCTAAATAATTGTTGGGGAACCATGGCGGATCCGGATCCCGTCTCCCGGAGAGGCAGCGGACGTACAAAATTAGGCCGGGAAATGTTCAATACAATTCAAATTGACTGCAAACTATGAACAATTCATAGGGCGTTTTGACAGTTACCTTGCTGGCGACTTGCGCCTGGCTCCAACCGGAATTACAAGAAGACCGGCTCTTCACGGTAGGCGGCTATAGATTCGTCAATCAGGTCCACGATCGGAAGGGAGACTCCTTCGTCAGCCTGCACTAGAAGGCCTGATGAGATCAGCACGGACGGATTCTCCTCGAAAAGCTGATCGGAGCAAGTCCGACAAATTAGCGGCGGCGGCGGTGGAGGCCGGTGGCGGCGGCGGCTTTTGGGAGAGGAGGGAGGCGTGTGGGAGCTCTAGGGTTTAGGGTTAGTGTATCTCATGTCATGATTAAAGCCTTAAGTCTAATTAAATAGACTAGTGATAAACTTGGACCGGCCCAACGGGCCCGGGTCCAACGTATGAACATTCGGTTCATCCCTATGACCGTGACTTCATCATAACTCCGATCGCCGATCAGATCGGACCGATCGACCTCGTCATCCCACCATTATTTATTTTTGTGATAAATAATTTGATTATTTAATTTATGCATGTTAATTAGATTATCTGCATGATTGGGATGATCGAGAGCCATGCCCCAATGTGTTAGGTGTATGCAATAGATCTTTATGATTTCGGTTTGTAAATATTGTTGATTATCGCGTGTATGCAACAGGCGGGAATGCAGGCATATAAACATATGCAACGCAGCAATTACACAAATACCATACACAATTCTCAACAGAACACAACCAGCAGGCACGGAAAATCCACATACCAGCGACTACAATTCATCCAAGCCATAACTTCACTGTAAAACAAGCTCAAATCTGTACCTTATACTGAGCAACAACTAACCCTGCGAGAAATCCCGAAGACTCTGGTAAAAGCCTGTTAAACACACGGCATACACAACGTAAATCTAACAGGTTGCTAACAAAGCTCACGGCTGGGAGTCTCACTCGACCAGCTGCCCAATATACCTCAACAATAACATAGAGAGCTTAAATTGCTCAACACACGAAATGGAACCCGAAAATGCAACTCAAAACAGAGATCTAAACCACAAAATCTCTTGATCAACCGATTAATTCCAACAATTAATCCTTAATACAAAATCAGGTCTCACATTTCTCCCCCACTAAAAAGGATTTTGTCCTCGAAATCACAACAACAATTCTGAATCAACAAACCACAGCAGAGACTAAAATAGAAGCAAAAACTAACACCAGAACTCGCTCAACACTAGGCCAAGAGTTCTAAATAACTGAGCAAACACATCACAACAACTAAGGAAGAAAACAGCAAAACTACAAGCTACTGGAAAGATATAGCCTAACAGCTACTCAAACAGATGCCGCCACTCACGCTGCATCTTCTCTTCCAGCTCCCAAGTAGCTTCTTCCCTAACATGTTTGCTCCACTGCACCATAACCAAAGGAATGGTCTTATTCCTCAATTGCTTCTCTTTTCTGCCAAGGATTTGCAAAGGGTATTCCTGATAGCTCAATGACTGATCTAGCTCTACCTCGTCAGTTCCAAGCACATGAGACGCAAGATCGAGTCAGATACGACCATGATAGATCAAGATGAATATTAGCACGTGGTGACTTGGGTTTTAGCAAGAGTTTTGAAATATATGAAGTTGTCAAATATGTTTTAAAACAAGAACCCATGTACATGTTTGCTACTAGTGAGTACTAGTTTATGTTTGAGACTTCATGTATCCTAAATAATGAGGTTGAAGTTAAATTCATGGTTAAATTGTGTTTACCTCTTATTATGCATTTTGAATTGAATAAAAGAGTTATACAACAGCAAAATTAATTAATAGCAAGGAGATCAAGTTGACAAAACTTTAGGGTCATTTAAGCGCACCACGCCGTATAAAAAAAAAATTTTGTAGCTTCTTTTTCTTCTTGCTTAAATTAGATGAATAAAATTGTGAGTAATATGTATTCGCCCCTTAAGATGAGATTAGCTGTCAGGCCTCGTGCTCACAACAGATAAACACATGCGGAAGCTATCAAAAAGTGGGTAAAATTTTTGCTTTTAGGCCCGACGGTTTTAAACGTATAATTTAAAATACAACAATACTTAAAATAAGTTTCCCAAATCATAAAACAATCAACAACAAAGCATACATAATTCAAACATGTATCAAATTCCCCCTACGGGTACAACAACAAAGCGCAGGGCATCCCCCTGGCTAATTGATACATATATATATATGATATATGCTACTGGGACACACTAGCCACCTCCTGGGGCACCACCAGCTATGTTGAAACCACGACCAGCTGTAGAACCTTGGTTTCCTGAAAACAATGCAACAAAGAAACAAACCAAGCCCCGGAGGGACATGGGGTCAAACCCCAGTACGGAGAGCAATAATACAACATAAATAACAGCAAGGAATAAAATGCAGGTGCTATGCATGAGACGCCAAGGAACAATGGAAAGCTCGACCCACAAGGGAGCTAAGGAACTCAAACATAGCTCCAAGAATCATCGACAACGAACAATGGCCACGGGGTGTGTTCACAGTGTGGTAGTGAACCACTCGCCATGATACTACACACACTTACCGGATGCATCAAACCACTCCACCTACTGTTGCCTCGCCCATGAACTGTGGTAGTTAACCACTCGGCTCATGGTGGCTACGATCCCAGCAGGGAGATGAGAGTGCGGTATTGCCGCTCGCCCTCACATCCTGGTAAGAAAACAATAACAATGCAACAATGGTACAAAGACTACCAAAACTGGAAAGGAATACCATGCGTGTATGCAACAGGCGGGAATGCAGGCATATAAACATATGCAACGCAGCAATTACACAAATACCATACACAATTCTCAACAGAACACAACCAGCAGGCACGGCAAATCCACATACCAGCGACTACAATTCATCCAAGCCATAACTTCACTGTAAAACAAGCTCAAATCTGTACCTTATACTGAGCAACAACTAACCCTGCGAGAAATCCCGAAGACTCTGGTAAAAGCCTGTTAAACACACGGCATACACAACGTAAATCTAACAGGTTGCTAACAAAGCTCACGGCTGGGAGTCTCACTCGACCAGCTGCCCAATATACCTCAACAATAACATAGAAAGCTTAAATTGCTCAACACACGAAATGGAACCCGAAAATGCAACTCAAAACAGAGATCTAAACCACAAAATCTCTTGATCAACCGATTAATTCCAACAATTAATCCTTAATACAAAATCAGGTCTCACATTTCTCCCCCACTAAAAAGGATTTCGTCCTCGAAATCACAACAACAATTCTGAATCAACAAACAACAGCAGAGAAAGTAGCTTCTTCCCTACCATGTTTGCTCCACTGCACCATCACCAACGGAATGGTTTTATTCCTCAACTGTTTCTCTTTTCTGTCAAGGATCTGCAAATGGTATTCCTGATAGCTCAATGACTGATCTAGCTCTACCTCGTCAGTTCCAAGCACATGAGACGGATCTGGCTCATACTTCCTCAACATGGAAACGTGAAAGACGTCATGCAGAGAAGATAACTCGGTTGGCAACAACAGACGATACGCCAAAAGGGCCAATCCTCTCGACAATCTCATACGGACCAACGTAACGAGGGGATAACTTTCCCTTGCGTCCAAAGCGCATCACACTACGAAACGGAGAAACCTTGAGAAATACACAATCACCAACCTGAAACTCAAGAGGTCGACGCCTCTTATTCGCATAACTGGTTTGGCGATCCTGGGCAGCTTTCATCCGCTGTCTGATAAGATCCACGTGATCTTTCATCTGCTGCACAAAGTCAGGGGTAGATAGCTGCTTCTCCCCCACTTCTTCCCAACACACTGGCGATCTGCACTTGCGGCCATACAAATCCTCGAAAGGTGCCATGCCAATCGTCACTTGGTAGCTGTTATTATACGAAAACTCAACCAAAGACAATGCGTCTTGCCAACTACCTCCGAAATCCAACACAACAGCGTGCAACATATCCTCTAACGTCTGGATAGTCCGCTCAGATTAGCCATCCGTTTGGGGATGATACGCGGTACTCATAGCCAATCTAGTGCCCAAAGCTGTCTGCAAACTCTTCCAAAACTTGGAAGTAAACCTCGGATCTCGGTCAGACACGATTGAAACAGGCACACCGTGCAATCTAACAACAATATCAACGTACAACTTCGCCATCTTCTTCAACGAGAAGGTCATCCCATAGGGAATGAAATGTGCAGAATTAGACAAACGGTCTACAACTACCCAAACAGCATCGCACCCTCGGCTGGAACGAGGAAAATGCGTTACGAAATCCATCGCAATGTGCTCCAAAATCCATTGGGGCACCTCTAAACTCTGCAACAGACCACCAGGTCTCATCCTTTCGGCCTTTACCATCTCAATGTCTGCTACAGTGCGCTTCTCGAAGGATCTCTTCCCTCAAATAAATCAAATTGGGCACAACCAACCTGCCCCGAAAATTCAAACAACCATCGGACGAGACAGAATAGTCCTCAAGTTCGCCAGCCCTGACTTTCATCTTTAACTCGTGGATTGACGGATCGGTCCTCTGAGCTGCTCGAATGCTAGAAACAATCTGCGGTTCCACTTGGAAAGATGAAACCATCACGCAATCCTCAGCCGGGTAGAATCTCCAACCCGTAGTGTTAAGATGCTCTTGATCCTTAGAGATGTACAACGACGCAAGCATCTCACTAACCTTCCTGCTCAAAGCATCAGCTACTACGTTCGACTTCCCAGGCTGGTATTTAATCTCACAGTCAAAATCCTTAAGCAACTCCATCCACCTACGCTGTCTCATGTTCAAGTCAGGCTGCGAAAACAGATACTTCAAACTCATGTGGTCGGAGTACACCACAAACTGCTCGCCATATAGGTAGTGACGCCAGATCTTTAACGCAAAGACTACCGCTGCTAACTCCAAGTCATGAACTGGGTAACGAGTCTCGTGCGGTTTCAACTGCCGCGAGGCATACGCAATGACTCTACCATTCTGCATCAACACACAACCCAATACATTTAGCGAAGCGTCAGAACAAACAACAAAACCACCTGATCCGGACGGCAAAGCCAACACAGGCGCAGTAATTAACTTCTCCTTGAGCAGTTGAAAGGCATTCTCACACTGCTCAGTCCAAATAACCGCTTATCCTTCTGGGTCAATTGGGTCATCGGCTTAGCTATAGAAGAAAACCCCTCAATGAAACGACGATAATAGCCAGCCAGACCTAAGAAACTGTGAATCTCAGACACATTTCTCGGTCGCTCCCAGTTCAACACCGCATCCACTTTACTGGGATCCACAGAAATGCCATCTGCTGAAATGACATGGCCCAGAAATACAACGCGTTGAAACCAAAACTCGCACTTGGAAAACTTCGCATACAACTGCTGCTCTCTCAACCTCAGAAGAACCATCTCCAAGTGCTCCTTGTGCTCCCTCGGAGTCTTCGAGTACACCAGGATGTCGTCTATAAAAACAATTACAAACTGGTCTATGAACTCTCGGAAAACACGGTTCATCAGATCCATGAAGACTGCAGGCGCGTTTGTCAACCCAAATGGCATCACCAAAAACTCAAAATGTCCGTACCTCGTACGAAACGCAGTATTCGCGACATCTTGGTCCCTTACTCTGAGCTGATGATACCCGGAACGAAGATCAATCTTAGAATACACCACAGAACCTTGCAACTGATCAAACAGATCATCAATTCTCGGCAACGGGTACTTATTCTTCATAGTGGCTTTATTCAACTGACGGAAATCAATGCACATCCGCATTGAGCCATCCTTCTTCTTCACAAACAAAATGGGTGCTCCCCACGGTGACATACTAGGGTGGATGAAACCCTTCTCCAGCAAATCATCTACCTGTACCTTGAGTTCTCTCAACTCCGCAGGCGCTACACGATACGGGGCACGAGAAATCGGAGCTGTGCCTGGAACCAACTCTATGCTGAAGTCTATCTCCCGCCTCGGAGGAAAACCAGGAATCTCCTCCTGAAACACGTCGGGAAAGTGTCGCACCACAGGAACGTCACTAAGCTGAACACTAGAAGAAGAAGACGCATCCAAAGCGTAGATCATAAAGCCAGCATTCCCCAAAGACAACAAGCTAAACATCTCCATCGCGGAGACCAACGGAATGTTCGATCTCGAGTCCTGGCCGTAGACGTCCCACTTCTCGCCAGACAAAGGCCTAAAGCGCACAATCCCATGGAAGCAATCCACAGAGGCCCTGTAGTTGGATAGCACATCCATCCCAACTATACAATCGAAATACCAAAGCATCAAACGGATCAAATTCGCTAACAAGGCATGCTCACCAAACCGCAGCACACCATCAAAAAAAATCTCTTGCGAGAACAGATTCACTCCACCGGGGGTAGAAACAGAAACAGCATCACGCAAAGGGACGGTACACAAACCATGCTCAACAACAAAAGAATTGGAAATAAATGAATGCGATGCACCGGTGTCAAACAACACACGAGCAGGAAAGTCAAAGACAAGACAAGTACCTCCAATCACCCGGCTCGGTGTCTCCTCGGCCTGATCTCTCGTGAAGGCGTTAACCTGAGCCTGCTGAGCTACTGGAAAGAAAGGTTGAGGTGACTGCCCAAAACGCGAAGGGCCAGGCTGCTGAAACGGCCTAAACGGAGCCTCACCAAAACGGGGTTGCTGAAACTGCTGCGAACGGCCCCTAGACTGACCTCCACGACCCTGAGGCTGGGCCGTGGTCTGCTGTGCTCCAGCTGTCGGGCACACTCTCGCAAAGTGCCCATACTGACCACACAGGTTGCAGGAACCCTGCACACAAACACACTGCGTGGAAGAATGCTTTCCACCGCAAAAACCACAAAACTCCGCCACCTGCGCTCTACGCGCACTACGGCTCTTCATGACCCTCCTCGACTGTGGATAGCAGTATCCACGGCCTCAGCATAGACTTGGGCTTGCTTGTCAAAACGCTCTGGTACAGATCCCCATTCAAGCCCTCCACAAACCTGGTAGCTCTTGGACCTCTCCCGGCTAGCAACATGCGGAACATACGCCAACAAAGCAGAAAACTTGCGAGCGTACTCGCGTACAGACAACGACCTTGCTCCAAAAATTCGAACTCCCGCTCACGGGCAGCTACATAGGAGTCGGGGACATACTCCTCCCTGAAGACCCGATAGAAAGTGTCCCAAGTAATGCCAACACCAGTCTCCAGTAAGGTACTAGACGTACCTCTCCACCAACGTTCTGCGGACTTCCTCAACAGTAGGGTCACCAACCTCAACCGGAGATCGTCGTCATACTGGGCTCGATCAAACAAATGTATGACGCTATGGAGCCAAGAATCCGTGTCCTCACTCAACTCATCACCATTGAAGATACGAGGACTCATCCTCTGAAACCGAGCTATGACCACATCCATTCTCTCTACCGGAGCCGGCGGAGCTGCAGCCTCCTCCTCTCCACTACTCTCAAGAGTATGACTAGGCGCACTATACTGATCCTAATTCTGTCCTCCTGATTCCTGGAAGAGACCCCTAATACGACCACGACGTCTATGCGGCATCTAAAATACTCAAAAGGATAAGGAAAAACAGAACAGATACAACATAGAAAGCATATAACACAAAATATGCAGCACGTAGTCACATAAGTCAAGCACATGCAACACTGTGCCTAGACTCAAGTGTGATCAAAGGAATTGAGCTTATCCCAGTTTAAGCTCTGATACCAAAAATGTCAGGCCTCGTGCTCACAACAGATAAACACATGCGGAAGCAATCAAAAAGTGGATAAAATTTTCGCTTTTAGGCCCGACGGTTTTAAACGTATAATTTAAAATACAACAATACTTAAAATAAGTTTCCCAAATCATAAAACAATCAACAACAAAGCATACATAATTCAAACATGTATCAAATTCCCCTACGGGTACAACAACAAAGCGCAGGGCATCCCCCTGGCTAATTGATACATATATATATATGCTATATGCTACTGGGACACACTAGCCACCTCCTGGGGCACCACCAGCTATGTTGAAACCACGACCAGCTGTAGAACCTGGGTTTCCTGAAAACAACGCAACAAAGAAATAAACCAAGCCCCGGAGGGACATGGGGTCAAACCCCAGTACGGAGAGCAATAATACAACAGAAATAACAGCAAGGAATAAAATGCAGGTGCTATGCATGAGACGCCAAGGAAAAATGGAAAGCTCGACCCACAAGGGAGCTAAGGAACTCAAACATAGCTCCAAGAATCATCGACAACGTACAATGGCAACGGGGTGTGTTCACAGTGTTGTAGTGAGCCACTCGCCATGATACTACACCCACTCACCGGATGCATCAAACCACTCAACCTACTGTTGCCTCGCCCATGAACTGTGGTAGTTAACCACTCGACTCATGGTGGCTACGATCCCAGCAGGGAGATGAGAGTGCGGTATCGCCGCTCGCCCTCACATCCTGGTAAGAAAACAATAACAATGCAACAAGGTACAAGGACTACCCAAAACTGGAAAGGAATACCATGCGTGTATGCAACATGCGGGAATGCAAGCATATAAACATATGCAACGCAGCAAATACACAAATA
>KQ999428.1:169107-186507 GCA_001598015.1 Dorcoceras hygrometricum | reverse complement strand
AACTACAGTAGCGAACAATCTCTCGCAGCTGGACAACCAGACGCTGTTTCGAAATACAAAAGCTGGACAGCCAGTCGACCGGACGCTAAAATCACTCACAAGGCAAACCATCGACTGGTCCTCAAAACGGCGTCGCACCAACTTATCCAGACGACGTCGCATAGGATGCACAATCCTTAATAACAGCTGCCTCGAGCCATGCTAAACAAAACCAGTCGCTAACTACAGTAGCGAACAATCTCTCGCAGCTGGACAACCAGACGCTGTTTCGAAATACAAAAGCTGGACAGCCAGTCGACCGGACGCTAAAATCACTCACAAGGCAAACCATCGACTGGTCCTCAAAACGGCGTCGCACCAACTTATCCAGACGACGTCGCATAGGATGCTCAATCCTTAATAACAGCTGCTGGTCATCCAGACGCAAGACGCAAAACAACGCACAACTCTTCCCTCGTCTGGTACCAGTCGCAACGTATCAACACAACCAGTCGCAAGCACAGGAGCGCTGACCCGCGTTGACCATAGCTCTCGACTGCTTATCCAGACGCAACAACTCCTCGCACAATACCAGTCGCAGCTACAGTGCAAAACCAGTCGCAATACACAAAACACCAGTCGCAACATCTCAAACGACGGCGTTTCAAGCTCTGCGCTACCAAAACAAGCTACGACTGTTTTCGCCACCGACCAGCTGCTAGCCCACAAACCAGCTTTTGCCCCAAAACTCAAAAACACGAAAACATCCAGAATTGCTCAACACACGAAATGGAACCCAAAAATGCAACTCAAAACAGAGATCTAAACCACAAAATCTCATGATCAACCGATTAATTCCAACAATTAATCCTTAATACAAAATCAGGTCTCACATTAGCAACCCGAGGTCCCCACACAAACTAATGCAACTGCTGATGGCAAATCAAAGCAACAGCTGAGTAAGAATAAATGCAACAGCTGGACACAACTAACACGACTGCTGAAACACTAATCAATCGCAACTGTTGAATACTGTTGGTGCAACATCTACCAACAGCTGAATACGAACAATATAACTACTGAAACGCGAATCCATGCAACTGTTGAATACTAAACAATTGCAACTACTGATTACAAACTTGGTGTTGCAACATCAAAGCGACAGCCATGCTACCAGCCGTTACCTATCAAACCAGATTTAACTTTTGATTCGACAAGTAACTCCGATCACACAGCGTCAAGCTCATTAGTTACCATTCACCAGAAAGAATAAGAACTTTCCTAACAAACATGACTCAAATCCAACATCTCAGTGCTTTGAAACATCCATAACTTTCTTAAAACATTTTATGGAAATCTTGGAAGCAAAACATTATTTTTAACCCAACTTCCTTTCCTTGAACATGCGTAAATAATTTTAAACATTAACTTCAACATCGCTTAAACATACATGCAAGAAGATTCATACAAACTTCAATATACGCTTTAAATGGTGTAGCAAAGGATCAGCTTTTACTTGCCTTAAAACGAAGCCTTACAACCACAGTCGATTCCTGCAGAAATCTTCTTCTTGAACAACACAACAAGCTTCTCTGTAAATTATGTTTAGAAGAACACGAAAGAGTTTTCTGATACAAGTGAAAATAAACTTTGCTTTCAAAACAGGTATTTATGGAAGGGATTAGTGGCAAGGTGCTGCGTTCTTCAAGCATGACACACCTCGATTAAATTGTAAAATTTGGTAAAATTCCCTTCACATAATTTTAATTTGTAATACACCAAACCCTTTTCAAAAGAAATCATTTGTCCTCCTTAAAATCATTTTCCAACCAAGTTAAAAACCCACTCATGTGTCGCCCTTGGAGTCATCTGCTGAAACCAGCTGTGTCGCTTCTCATTTTCTGAAATCAATGAAATCAGCTTTTGCCAACAATTAAATTGTCATTTTGACCCAATGAAAATAAACAAGATTCATATATGTAATCCTATGGATTTTGGGGCGTTACAACTCTACCCTCCTTATTGAAATTTCGTCCTCGAAATTTACTTACCAAACAGATATGGGTAAAGCTTAAGCATATCAGCTTCTATCTCCATGTTGCTTCTCGCTCAGATTGATTAGAACATTGTATCTTAACCATAGGAATACTACGGTTTCTGAGCTTTCTAATTTCTCGAAGGAGAATTCTTTCTGGTCTTTCTTCATAACTTAAATCTGGTGCTAATTGGATTGGTTCATGACTTAGCACATGCGAAGGGTTAGGAATGTATTTCCTCAAAGCTGAAATGTGAAAAACACTATGCACTGCTGACAGCTGAGGTGGCAGTGCTAAATGATATTCTAGCATTCCTATCTTTTCTAGGATCTCATATGGTCCAATATATCTTGGACTCAATTTCCCTTTCATTCCAAAACGCATTACTCCTTTCATTGGAGCAATTCTAAAAAATACGTGATCACCTACTTCAAAATTTAGTTCTCTTCTTCTATTATCTGCATAACTCTTCTGTCGACTTTGAGCAACCTTCATCCTTTCTCGTATTTTTCTAACAGCTGCTGCTGGTTGCTCCACTATGTCTGGTCCTAAACCATCTCTCACCAACTTCATACCAGTGAAGGGGTGTTCTACATTTTCGACCATAGAGTGCTTCATATGGAGCCATCTGAATGGAAGCATGGAAACTGTTATTGTAGGCAAACTATACTAATGGTAACTTCAGATCCCAACTTTTTGAAAAATACACAATACATGCTCTGAGCAAGTCTTCTAAAATTTGAATCACCCTTTCAGATTGTCCATCTGTCTGAGGGTGAAACGTCGTGATAAAGGTCAGTTTTGTACCCATAGCTCTATGCAAACTCTTCCAAAAAGCTGATGTGAACTTCGGATCCCTATCCGATACAATAGAAATCGGAATACCATGTCGCCTCACTATTTTCTTCACATATAAATCTGCATATCTGCTCACATCATATGTTGTCTTGACTGGAAAGAAGTGAGCAGACTTAGTGAGTCTATCTATTATGACCCAAATGGAGTTATATCCTTGCGTAGTCTTTGGTAAATCAATTACAAAATCCATCGTTATACACTCCCATTTCCATTCTGGAATAGGCAGTGGCTTCAACAATCCAACCGGACTTTGATGTTCAGCCTTCACCAGTTGGCAAGTTAAACATTCTGATACATATCTAGCAATATCCCGTTTCATTCCTGGCCACCAATACAGCTTTTGGAGGTCTTTATATATTTTGGTACTTTCTGGGTGTACTGAATATGGAGCTATATGGGCTTCTGCCAAGAGATCTGATCTCAAAGTGTCTACTTGAGGCACCCAAATCCTTCCTAGATATCTGACTACTCCATCTTCTGAAAAGTGAGGCTACTGCCTCTTTCTCTATCTTGCTTGACCTAGATATCTGACTACTCCATCTTCTGAAAAGTAGAGGCTACTGCCTCTTTCTCTATCTTGCTTGACCCAATTCTGGAGTTGTTCATCTCTTGGTTGTCCCTCACGAATCTGATCTATCAGATTTGACCTTATAGAGAGATCTGCCAAAACCATATTACTACCGCTGGGCACTATTTCTAGTTCAAACTTTTCAACGTCAGCTGCCAATGGTCTCTGGACAATCAACTGAGCTAATCCAATAGACTTCCTGCTTAGAGCATCAGTTACCACATTAGCTTTTCCTGGGTGATAGCTGATCGTACAGTCGTAATCTTTAACCAGTTCCAACCATCGCCTCTGCCTCATACAGTTCTTTTTGGGTAAAGAAGTATTTCAAATTCTTATGATCAGTAAATATTTAACACTTATCCCCATAGAGATAATGCCTCCATATCTTAAGGGCAAAGACAACAGCTGCCAGTTCCAAATCATGTGTAGGATATTTCTTCTCGTGATATTTCAGCTGTCTAGATGCGTATGAAATTACTTTGCGGTCCTGCATCAGTACAGCTCCTAATCCCATATTAGACGAATCTGTGTAAATCACGAATTTTCCTTGATCAGATGGCATAGTTAACACAGGTGCTTCTATCAATGCTTGTTTCAATTTGTTGAAACTATTTTGACATTCATCTGTCCAGTTATACTTCACCTATTTCCTCGTTAACGTAGTCAAGGGAACAACTATCTTAGAAAATCCTTGGATAAATCGCCTATAATATCCGGCTAAACCCAAGAAACTCCTTATTTCCGAAACAGACTTTTGTATTGGCCAGTTGCGAACAACTTCTACTTTAGCTGGGTCGACTTCTATTCCATCCTTAGAAATAATATGACCTAAGAACGCCACTTTCTCTAACCAGAAGTCAAATTTGCTAAATTTAGCAAACAACTGCTTATCTTTCAAAATCTAAAGAACTTTTCTTAAATTTTGAACATGCTCACATCTGGTCTTAGAATATACTAAAATGTCATCAATGAATACAACTACGAATTGGTCCAAAAATGGTTGGAAAACTCTATTCATTAAATCCATGAAAGCTGATGGAGCATTCGTAAGCCCAAAAGGCATAACGAAAAATTCATAGTGACCAGTTCTAAAGGCTGTCTTATAGTCATCTGATGCCTTAATCTTTAACTGGTGGTATCCAGACCTCAAGTCGATCTTAGAAAAGACTATGGACCCTTTCAGCTGGTCAAACAGATCTTCTATCCTAGGAAGTGGATACTTATTCTTAATGGTCAGTTTGTTTAACTCTCGGTAATCTATACATAGCCTCAAACTTCCATCTTTTTTCTTAACAAATAAACCAGGGGCTCCCCAGGGTGAAGTACTGGGTCTAAAAAATCGTTTTTCTAAACAGATATTGTATTTGTTCCTTCAATTCCTTCATCTCTGATGGAGCTAATCGGTAAGGTGGTCTAGACACTGGATCAGCTCCTGGAACTAACTCAATCGAGAATTCTAATTCCCTGTCTGGTGGTAATCCTTGAATATCTTCGGGAAAAACCTCAGGGAACTCATTCACTACTTCTACCTCTGACATCTGGGGCTTACTGACGGTTGTTATGGATGACAAACTTGCCAAAAATCCTACCCCTCCTTTCCTCAAGCATCGTTGAGCCTTAAGAGCTGATATTATTCGAGGTTCTAGAAACATGATTGGCTTCAAACTTAAATGGATCTCCTTTATGCGGGTTAACCACTACTGATCGAAGCTTAAAATCTATCACTACTCCATATTTGGTTAACCAGATCATATCAAATTCCGGCATTGGTAACATAATTAAATCAGCAGTAATCAAATGACCTTGAAGTCTAAGTTCTAAACTTCGAAACACATCATGAGACATCAATTCTTCTCCTGACGGCACTGATACACAAAAGCCTACAGCTACCTGATCAGACTTGGTAGGTAATCTCTTAGCAAACTCAACAGCTATAAATGAGTGAGTAGCTCCTGAATCTATTAAAGCCAGAGAAGGAAATTCAGCAATCATAATCTCACCTGTGACTACTTTCGAGTCTGGGTTGGCTTGTTCAGCTGTCATTACAAAGGCTCTGATGGTTACCAGTTGCTTCGACTTTGGACAATATTTCATAATATGCCCTGGCACCCCAAATTTATAGCAGACATTTTGTCAAAGTCTGCATTGTCCAGGATGATGCTTCTGACACTTAGGACATGCTGGCCTATTGTTACCAGCAGGAACAGAATTGATGGGTTGAATCGGTAGAGGTTTCTGTTCCTGAGGCCTCTGCTGGTTCTTGTTTTGTTTCTTAAACGGCCTCTGGTCCTTCTACTGAAAGGCTTATTTCTTCTGTTGCCTTTCTTCATCAACATCTTTCCAGTCTCTCTCAATACGCAGGGCTCTATCCACTGATTCTCTGTAAGTCCTTGGCACATATAGCCTAACATTCATTTTGAACATATGTTTCAATCCTTCTACAAAATGACTCAGCTTCTCTTCTGGGTCATTTCCTTTCAAAGGTACAAAATAGCACCCTCTTTCAAACTTCCGCACATATTCCTGCACAGTCAAGCTCCCCGGTTTCAGGGTCACAAATTCCCTTTTCAATTCAGACCTATTATCTGCTGTGAAGTATTGTTCAAAGAACACTTGTTTACAATCTGCCCAAGTGAGATTTGTCAAATCCACCGATAATTTGGCTCCTTCCCACCAAATCATGGCGTCCTCTCTCAACATGTAGATAGCGCACATAGGCCTATCTAAATCAGACATCTGGAGGTATTCAAAGATAACCTCCATCGATTTGATCCAACTTTCAGCAACTAATGGATCAGTAGTGCCACTGAATTCATTTGGCTTTTGTCGTCTGAACTTCTCTTGAGGATCATCATTTGAAACATACTAAACCTCTAAATTTTTTTTTAAAGCCGACGTGGAATATGCATTTAATGAAAGCTATAAATAAAACCATAACTTAAGCATTAAAAATAACATCTCAACATTCGTTAAAATGGCTGCGAAAATCCTCAATACACGTCTCACAAGCTAACATAAAAAAATCAGAGTATTCATAAACTGTTTGCGGAAAACTGAACTTGTTTAAAACAAATAACATAAAGTAACTGACTGGTCACGGGGTAACAGCCGCAGCGTAGTATCAGACGTCCTCACCGCTGGTTGGAGTAATCTCATCAACATCATCATGCTCACCTGCACCATATAAACCTAGTGAGCCTAAAGGCCCAGCATGCTATATCCGCTAATAACAAGGTACATAACATAAAACCACATACATGAACATAAGGATATGAATATTATTTTCATGACATGCGTGCTTAAAAGATCTTAAAACATTAAATGCGGAGTAATCTCATCAACATCATCATGCTCACCTGCACCATATAAACCTAGTGAGCCTAAAGGCCCAGCATGCTATATCCGCTAATAACAAGGTACATAACATAAAACCACATACATGAACATAAGGATATGAATATTATTTTCATGACATGCGTGCTTAAAAGATCTTAAAACATTAAATGGTACTTTAGTCGTACATACGTCATCATATAACATATACGTTAAGGCATAGCATAAACATAACATAGTTTAAAAGAACATGCGAGTCATATCCATGAAGTGAGAGCCATTAAGGTCGATTGATCAATCTAAAACCAACGTACGTGGCGGTGTGGTTCACCCCACCTTACCTCGGGAGCCTTATATGTCACACCTCTATGCTGCCACTTCACCCCAATGTCACACGAGGATCCATAAGCTCATTATCATTATACATTAACAGGGGATCCCCGGGCCCGGCTACCCGGTTAACTCCCATCATTACTTTGCCCCACAACACTTCAATCCCTCAAAAATATTTTCATTCATGCCTTAACATAATTTAAAATTTCATGATGCATGCGTTTCATAAAAAAATCATGCAACTTAAAATCTTGGCCCATTAATATATATTTAATTTCCTTAAAATATTTCATAAATCAATACATAGCATAATACGTTTATAATTAAATATATATTCATGGGCCTATGCATTATTTCCCTCGGTCCGGTCAAGGACTGACTCAAGTGACTGGCCCACTAACTCTAAACCCAGATCCTCAACTTAACTTAAAATCATACTAAGTCCAACTCATAATGGCCCAACAACTAAGAACAAACCCTTTTTAAAATCATTTGAAGGCCTCGGCCCAACATCGTTAAAATAGGCTTAAAACTCATTAAAATAAATATCGGCCCAAATCCACTAATTTGGCTAAAAAACCAATTTAATTAAAAATTCCAGCAACTTAAAAATAGATTTGGACTTAAAATCGTTGACCCGAAGTCATTTGACCAAAAACTAAATCTTAACTTAAAAAGTCGACTTGACCCGATAAAAATGACTCGGACTTAAAAAATAAAATAACCCGGCCCAGAAATAAAATAACTCGGACCGAACTTAAAAAATTTGACTCGAGACTCGATGAACCACTCCGGTCCAACTGAACCAACCGGTTCAACCGAACCGAACCAGCCCCAAAACCCTAACTCCACAAAAACACACACTGCGCCACACACCCAGCGACACGCCGCCGACATCTGCTTCGCACGCCCTGCTCCGGCCACCACTGGCCGGAGCCCCGCCGGATGGACTACCCCCAGGTCCAGCCGGTCCTAACTTGACCGACCCTCGCCCAAACCATGGACGCTACTGGACGCACGAAGCCTTGGAATCATGCGCATCGCGCACGCAGATTACACACACTGCACGGTGTGAATCTTCAAGACAACGGTTCGACCCTTAAATATCCACTTCGAACCACTAAAAGCCACTCCTAGGACCACCATGAACCACCTAACATCGATCCAAGACCAATCAAGCAGCCCATCAACCGAAGCCATGCAAATAGGATCAAAACCGTGAGGTGCCATAAGTATACATGCATGATCATGAACATGAACTTTGAGATCTGAAGCATACACAAAATTTCCATGCATAATCTTGGTAAAAGCAGTATATTATGATCTATATGGTGAGAAAAGGAAGAATATAACATGCCTTGATCGATAGGGAAGCGAAAACACGTGATACCGGAGCGGAGGACAATGGAGAAGACCACACCTTAGAGTTTCACTCCAAAACTTGCAAGAATTCGATCACCTTGGGGAGGATGGAGGCTGAAGTTGGCTGATGAGAGGAGAGGCTAGGGTAATTTTCGAAATTAGGGAGAAGGGTTAATGAAAATTGTACAAAAAGCCCTTCTACCTTGTTTTATTTAAGGAAATAAAAGCCCATCAATATACTAGCCCATCCTCTTAATTAAAAAGGCTTAAAACATTTAAAATTCAGACTTAAAGCCTTTAATTTTCGTAATATAGGGCCTCTTAAAAGTGTAGTAAAAGTCGTAAAAATGGCCCGTATAGGCGAAAAACGGGTTCCCCTCGGTAACCGTGCATAAAATCTCATTTTTTCTTTGAAATTGTGCATGAAATAAAAATATTTTGCTTTAAAATATGTTTAAGTGCTAAAACATTAAAATATTTTGGATTTGGTCGTCTCCGGACTCGTCCCCGCTTACCGGTCTCAAACCATACCGTAAAGTGACATGCACACGTAAAGCATAAAATCATCATATAATCACATACGTGACATGAAAATCATATTAACATAAGGTTTTCCTCCTAGTCATGCATTCAATTCACAATATTAGGATTTCTGGGCGTTACAACTCTCCCTCCCTTATAGAAAGTTCTTTCCAAAAAATTAAGTTACGTACCGAAAAGCTCTGGGTAGCGCGTCCGCATATCGGCCTTGGTCTCCCAGGTAGCCTCATCTGACGATTGATTCTGCCACTGGACCTTAACCATCGGAATCCTCCGTGCTCTAAGTCTGCGCTCCTCTTGCGCTAAGATCTGCACTGGTCGCTCCTCAAAAGATAAGTCTGGTGCCAACTGAAGCGGCTCAAAATCCAGCACATGAGATGGGTTCGGGACGTACTTCCGCAACATCGAAATATGGAACACGTTATGCACTGCTGACAGGCTGGGTGGTAGTGCTACACGATATGCTAACGTACCGACCCTCTCCAAGATCTCAACGGTCCAATGAATCTCGGACCGAGCTTTCCTCTCCGACCGAAGTGCATCACGCCCTTCATAGGCGATATCCTCACAAATACATGGTCCCCTACTGCAAAATCCAGATATCGTCGCCTACGGACGGCATAACACTTTTGACGACTCTGAGCTATCCTCATCCGATCTCATATCCTGGTCACAATATCCGTGTTAGGGTAAAATTCATAGTTTTGGTGATAACAAAAATAAGAAAAGATTTGGACCTAAACGATGGATTTCGAATAATCTTTTCACAGAGATTAGAGGTTGCTGACAACAGTGATTGGTTTGTGTTACAGTTAAATGGATCATTGAGGATGATGATATCTGCCAACAGCACTTGATTATTGTATTGATGATAGTAACTGTCAGCAGGTTTTGAAACAGTGAAGTTTCTATCAACAGAAAGGACAGTATTCATTGTTCAGTATATTCGACAAGATCTTGTAACAATACTATTCGTCGTTGCTGACACCAGATTTCGCTACAGTATTTGTTTTTGGAACAATGCGAGCAACGTGTGTTATCAACAGTTTTCGTAACAGTAAGTTCAACAGGACTTCGTTTGCTTTCAACAGATTTGATGACGTCAACCACAGTAGAATATCAGACATCATTACATCACCATCATATAGCTACAATGGTCATACAACAGATACGATGACGTCAGCTATAAAAGAGAAACAGATTTGATGACATCATCATTGCTGAATATTTGCAAGTGGTTTAATTTTGTCTACCGTGACAGATCTTTCAACAGCAAGGAACTATTCATTCATCTTCATCAAAGAAAGATCTGTCGACAGAAATGGTTTCAGGCGCAAGCATAAAGTTTATTCAAATTCGATCGTATACTCAATTGGAAAGATCGATGGTCAAAACAAGAATCGTCCAAACTGCCTGAAATTAAGGAGACGAGATTGGTACTAATTTTGGAAGAATAGTACACGTTGGCAGAGGTCGTCACAACGGGATTACACATACATGGAAATCGACAAATTTGCTCTGACGATACGCAATTTACCATGTAGTAAAGCGGGATTGACGTCGGACAATTGTTAGAATTTCAAAAAGGATTTTGTTGCCTTATCAGAAGTAATCGACCATTGAATGAAGAGTATAAATAGCAGATGTGTTGAATTGAAGAAAAACTCTCGCCATTGCTATTACTGAAACGCTGCCAAATTGAATTCTCGAGCTATTCCTTATTGAAGAATACTCAAAGCTCACAAGACTCGAAGAACATACTGTTGTTTTTCATTGATATACCTTCGAGTCATTTTCTGGTTCATCTTGTTAAATCGAGTTTCTTTGTATTAGAAACCAGAGAAATTTAATGTCTCAAATACGTGCACTTCATTGTAATATCTTATTGAGTCTGTAACAAACGTGCTCTAAAAAGCCGTTTGAAAATATTACCAAGTGTTGTAAACCAGCAGCTGCGTCTGCTTGGATTGGTGTGGAGATACTAGGAGTTCTCGTAGCTGCTGGTTGCGGGATCGGGTGTTTGTAGAAGGCCTACTTTCATCAAATCTTCTAGTGATACCTTCCGAGGAGGAAGAAGGGGAGACGTAGGACATTGAAGTCCGAACTTCCAGAAACAAATCCTGAACTCTCATCTCTTTATTTTACATTCTCGAATATTGTATTTACATATTTTTACTGTTCACAAGTTAATTGGCCTTTTTCCGCACAAACATTGTTGGCCAAAAGACTTGCATAAAACTGAGATATCTTAAGTCTGGTAACTCGGACGTAAGTTAAGCCGTGCGTGTAAAACATCTTAAAAGATTTCAAAAATCGAAGGAGTTCATTCACCCCCCCCTTCTGAACTCCTATTTACTTATTGATCCTATTTTTGGGACCATCAATTGGTATCAGAGCAGGCAAATCTCAGTTATTGAACAGTTGTGTTTCATGCTTTATTATATCTTAAAATGTCGATCTCTCACAACAAGATTCCTTTGATTTCGAGGGAAGAGTATGATGACTGGAAGATTAGGATGCAAGCGCATCTAGCAACCATGGATGATGACATGTGGCATGTCATCACTGAAGGAGCTCTGAAAATCATGAAGCCAAATCTGGAGGTTGCAGTAACAAGTGGCGAGCCTCAGTTTCTTCCAAAGGCCAGACACGAATATACCAATGATGATAAGAAAAAGGTGAATCTAGACAATGTGGCAAAGGACATATTATTCAAGACGCTGGACAAAGACAAGAACATGTTCAGCAAGATCAAGAACTGTACTACTGCAAAAGATATCTGGGAAAAGCTAACCCAGATCTGCGAGGGCAATGACGAAATCAAAGAAAACAAACTAACAGTAGCCCAACAGAAATATGAAGCGATCAAAATGAAAGATGGAGAGACCATGGCCGAGTTTGACGAAAGATTTAGCGCTGTGGTGAATGAGCTGAATAGTTTGGGCAAAGAATACAACAACAAGGAGTTGGCGTTGAAGGTCATGAGAGCACTACCGAAAGAATGGGACGTGAAGAAAATGGCCATGAGGGAGTCAAAAGACTTGAACAAGCTAGAGCTGAACGATTTGTTCGCCAATTTGAAAGCATATGAGTTTGAGTTGGAGACAAGATCGGAAGCTGGACCCTCCACTTCCCAGCCGACGAAAGCCCTTGCTGCTACAATTACTGAACCATGCTCTCCTAACACTAGCAAGTCTGCCGACCAACTTAGTGATGACGTCATGTCCCTCTTCGCAAAGAAGTTTGGGAAATTCATGAGAAGATCCTTCCACCCTTCCTCTCCTTACAATAATTTTAATAAATCTGATAAAGTTGCATCTGACTTGATATGCTATAACTGTCATCGTCCAGGTCACTTTGCTGCTGAAGGATGAGCGACACAAAAGAGAGTAGGAAGATGATGAAAGAACTGTTGAAAGATCCAAAGACAAATCCAAGGACAAATTCAAGGATCGATCAAAGGACAGGTGAATGAAGATCAAAAGCGACAAAAGACCCAGTCGCAGGAATGACCGCAAGGTGTTGGTGGCTGAGGAAAGCACCAAGAGCTGGGCAGACAGCGATTCTGAGTCATCCAGCAGCAGTTCCTCTTCAAGTGATAGTGAACAGGAGGCAGTTCATTGTTTCATGGCTGACCATATGGATGACGACGAGGTATTTGATTTTTCCAATGTTGAATTTACACGTGAGGATCTAGTTCAGGCACTGAATGATATGGTCCATGAGTACAAGACTATATCTCACACATTTGAGGAAATCAACGCCGAAAACGCAAGTCTGAAAAATAGTTCAGCAGAATCGAGTTCTGACGCGCTTGAGGATACTGATAGTTTAAAGACTGAGTTGATTAAGCTGAGAATAGAGAATGAATTGTTGAGAAGTGAGTCCAGCGAGCTCAAGGCTGAAGTTGAAAAGTTAACTAAAGAAATGAGCTCCTGGAGCCAATCAGCTCGTGCTTTCCACAAATTACAAGAAATCCAAAAGTCAGCACATGATAGAACTGGCTTAGGTTTCAGTAATATCTAAAGCAGTTAAAGAGAGACAAGTACTCAGTCACAACCGGTGTATGACAAGTTCAATAAAATGGGTTTGTCAAAGCTGACGTGATATATGATTGTTGCGAGTCGATAAGATATGATGACCAGAAAGCTTCCCAGTCAAGTCATGAAGGAAAAGGAAAAGATGGCATCGGCTATCAAAGGCCTGAGAGTTCCAAGCCCAGCTGGTTAAAGAACAGATTGGACAAGGACAAAGCGAAAGCTGGTTCCAAGTCCTATGTTCCAAACCAGCAGTGGCGTAACTTTAGAAAGGCAAAATATGGTTGGAAAAAGACTTGGCCGAGAAGAGATCCTGTTGGTCAAAATGTCAAATAAAAAATCCATAGATCGCACAATTTTGCACAGACTTTCGTGGATCCAAAAACTGGGAAAACTGTGAAGGTAATTCAAGTATGGGTCCCGAAAGGGGTAATCCAATCTGGACCCAAGTAAAATTGGGTACCAAAATTTGCTTGTGTGATTGCAGGGAAATAGGTACAAAGCCACTAATGACTCAATTATCTGGTACCTGGACAGTGGGTGTGCACGCCATATGACAGGAAATCCAAAGCTACTGACAGATGTTGTTCCACACAAAGGAGCGAAAATTGTCTTTGGTGACAATGCACACGGTAACACTGTGGGTAAGGGTAAGCTTACCCATGGTAACATCTCTATCTCTGACATTTTGGTTGTTGATAACCTCAGTTATATTTTGATTAGTATCAGTCAACTATGTGACAAAGGTTACATAGTTAACTTTCAACAACACACGTGCACAGTTCAGAACTCAAATGGTCTGACTATATTGGTGGGTAAAAGATCCGGGAATACCTACGTTATCTATTGGTCAGAGCAGTTGAAGTCTGAACAGCTTTGTCAATACAGCATGTCACACTCAAAACAGATCTATGATTAATAGGATGCACGATAAGAGCCCATATGAGATCTGGCATGGCAAGAAACCTGATATATCATATTTCAGGGTGTTTGGGTGTAGATGTTTTATTCACAATAATGGCAAGAAGCACCTAACAACATTTGAACCTAAATCTGATGCAGGAATATTCTTAGGTTATTCTGCTGTCAGCAAAGCTTATAGGGTATTCAATATCAAGAGCCTCACTGTTGAAGAATCTTCTCATGTTGTGTTCGATGAGACAAGCTTCAAATCAAATTCCGCTGCAAGCTTACAAGACTTGTGCACACGTCTGGAATCAACAAGCCTTGAAGAATCTGATGATGACGTGTCACAACAAAGATTCACAGCTGAAGAACAACCAATAGTAGATACACAACATACTATTACTCAACGAGATCTTACGGCAGCTGGAGCAGAAGCAATCACCGCGCAAACAAATGTTGTCCCAACAGATCTTGCCACGTCAGACATTGCGCAAGCAAATGCTACTGTTCATTCACCAACAGCTAACGCAACAGTAGCAAGCTCTTCTTCTCAAGTGTATCAAGACCAACAGTGGATGACACAACTGACGACAGGACTCACACACCACTCACACACAACAGAAAGAACTCCAATTGGAATTTAATGCACAAGGAAACAATGATAATCATCAATTGGCGTCAGAAGATCCAAAAATTCTTATCCAGTCAGCAACACAGGGGGAACAAGGAGCAAATCCTTTGGACTGGATCTTCGGTGGAATAGAAATCATCCACCTGAGCAAGTCATAGGTAACATTCAATCTCCTCTTCGCACACGAGGCCAGCTATCTCATGATCACTTTGATGCTGCATTTCTTTCTCATATAGAACCTAAGATAATTGATGAGGCCTTAGCTGACTCAATTTGGATACATTCCATGCAGGAAGAACTCAATCAGTTTGAACGCAATAAAGTATGGACACTTGTACCTAGACCTAATAATCATTCAGTTATAGGAACTCGATGGGTCTTTAGGAATAAACTGAATGAAAATGGAGTAGTAAGGCTAGGCTGGTTGCACAAGGCTTTAGGCAAATGGAGGGTATAGATTTTGATTAGACCTTTGCACCAGTAGCAAGATTAGAGTCCATACGCATGTTCCTTGCATATGCTGCATATAAAGACTTCAAGGTCTTTCAGATGGATGTCAAGAGTGCCTTTATAAATGGCGTCTTGACAGAGAAAGTGTATGTTGCACAACCTCCTGGCTTCATAGATCATACTAATCCAGATTTTGTTTACAAACTGGACAAGGCTCTATACGGGTTGAAGCAAGCACCCAGAGCCTGGTATGATACACTCACTAATTTTCTTCTTGAGCATAAGTTCACTATAGGCACAGTAGATAAGACGTTGTTTAAATTTATTAAGGATGACCAAGTCTTATTAGTTCAGATTTATGTTGACGATATTATTTTTGGGTCAACTAACCCCAAACTGTGCAAGAAATTTTCCAAGCTCATGCAGGATAAATTCGAGATGAGCATGATAGGGAGCTAACCTTCTTTCTGAGATTACAAGTTCGACAGCTGGAAAATGGAATATTCATTAACCAAGCTAAATATACGAAAGAATTGCTAAAGAATTTTGGCATGGACAACTGCTCAGCAGCAGCAACTCCTATGAGCTCTTCAATTAAGATGGACAAAGATGAAGCTGGAAGTGCCATAGAGGTATCTTTTTATCGAGGTATCATAGGCTCTCTGCTTTACCTAACTGCTAGCAGACCAGACATCATGTTTGCTGTCTGTATGTGTGCTAGATTCCAAGCGGAGCCAAAGCAATCACATTATATTGCTGTTAAAAGAATCCTCAAATACTTAATGATGCTGCATTTCTTTCTCATATAGAACCTAAGATAATTGATGAGGCCTTAGCTGACTCAAGTTGGATAGATGCCATGCAGGAAGAACTCAATCAGTTTGAACGCAATAAAGTATGGACACTTGTACCTAGACCTAATAATCATTCATTTATAGGCACTCGATGGGTCTTTAGGAATAAACTGAATGAAGATGGAGTAGTAACAAGAAATAAGGATGACACGTCTTATTAGTTCAGATTTATGTTGACGATATTATTTTTGGGTCAACTAACCCCAAACTGTGCAAGAAATTTTCCAAGCTCATGCAGGATAAATTCGAGATGAGCATGATGGGGAGCTAACCTTCTTTCTGGGATTACAAGTTCGACAGCTGGAAAATGGAATCTTCATTAACCAAGCTAAATATACGAAAGAATTGCTAAAGAATTTTGGCATGGACAACTGCTCAGCAGCAGCAACTCCTATGAGCTCTTCAATTAAGATGGACAAAGATGAAGCTGGAAGTGCCATAGAGGTATCTTTTTATCGAGGTATCATAGGCTCTCAGCTCTACCTAACTGCTAGCAGACCAGATATCATGTTTGCCGTCTGTATGTGTGCTAGATTCCAAGCGGAGCCAAAGCAATCACATTATATTGATGTTAAAAGAATCCTCAAGTACTTAAAGGGCACATCCAACGTGGGTCTTTGGTATCCCAAAGACTCAGGCTTTCAACTAATCGGTCACAGCGATGCAGATTACGCAGGTTGCAGGATTGATCGCAAGAGCACAAGTGGAACATGTCAATTCTTAGGGGATCGACTAATCTCTTGGTTCAGTAAGAAGCAAATGTCAATTGCCAGGTCAACAGCCGAATCAGAGTACCTTGCTGCTGGCAGTTGTTGCGCACAAATCCTCTGGATTCAACATCAATTGAAGGATTATGGCATTGATGCTTCCGACGCTCCTATTTTCTATGACAACACAAGTGCGATAGCAATCACCCAGAATCCTGTGCTACATTCTAGAAGAAAGCACATCGACATTAGGCATCACTTCATAAGGGACCACGTAATGAAGAAGGACGTTCGGTTGGAGTACGTGTCGACTGAGCAACAAGTTGCTGATATCTTCACGAAACCTCTGCCAGATCCTAAGTTTTCCTACAGTAGGAACATATTAGGTCTCTTATAATTGCCATAAAATGGTCTGTGCATTAACAATTTTTTGCAGGTTGAACTGCTCTGCTTACGTCAGCATTGAGTTATATGTTCAGGGGAACAGCGATGCTTACGTCAGCGCTATCGTTGGAAGGCTACTCGACAAGAAACAACAATGCTTATGTCAGCCTCTGGTCATATTTTCACTAGGAACAGCACTGCTTACGTAAGCGTTGCTGATTGAGGGTTACACATCGTAGGGGGAACTTGGTCTCTGTGTTGTTAAGCGAGAAGTCAATTGAACAGGAGAGATCTGTCAACAGATTTCTCCTGTACACAATTGATGCTTATCTGTTAACAGATTCCACTTCATACCGCGAAACATTAAAAACAGATTTGCTTAGGTGTGATGTTTTAAAGATTTTGGCGCTTCAATGTTATTT
>KQ999428.1:127635-138360 GCA_001598015.1 Dorcoceras hygrometricum | reverse complement strand
ATTTCAGGCGCAAGCTCAAGTGATTCAAATACGATCGTTTACTCATAAGGAAAAGATTTTTTGGATTGTACAGTTGCTTGGAATGAAGGAGACAAGTTAGGTACTATTTTGGGTAAATAGTACAGTGTACAGAGGCCGTTTCTCCATGCTTGCACAAAAATGGAAAGAAGACAAATTGGCTCTGTGGATGAGCAATTGAACTTGCAGTGGAGCAGGAATTACGGTGTACGATTTTTGGCAGTAATTCAAACGGGATTCATTTACCTTTGGAGAATTAATATGACCGTTGCAGTCGAAGCCTATAAATATCAGCAGCGGCGTTGAAGAACACACTTCGCTAATTATCTATTGCTGTAACGCTGCCAAAATCTATACAGAGCTTACAATTCGTTGATATCTTCAAAAAGCTCAGACTCGAAGAACTTATATTTGATCTTCATTAGAAAAACATTCGAGTCAATCTTCTGGTTGTTCTTTGTTGATACCAGAAGATATTTACAGTCTCTAGATTCGTGTTTTCATTGATATATTCATTGAGTCTGTAAACGAACTGTCTATTCAAAGAAGTTCGAAAAACGTTCAAAGCATTGTAAAAACCAGCAGCGAAAGTATTGTAAAGCGCTAGGAGTTCTCGTAGCTGCGGGTTACGGGATCGGGTGTTTGTAGAAAGGCTACTCACATCAAAGTCTTTTAGTGCTACCTTCCGAGGAGGAAGAAGGTGAGACGTAGGATATTGATATCCGAACTTCCAGAAACAAACTCTTGACTCTATCTCTTAATTATGCATTTATTTACTGTTGCAGATTGTTCATTGTTCACAAACCAATCAGCCTATTTCCGCACAAATATTGCCGCACAAACCAATCAGCCTATTTCCGCACATTCATTGTTCAACCCCCCCTTCTGAACTCCTATTTGCGTAGTGATCCTATTTCCGGGACCATCAGAAACAGTATACGGAGGCCCTATAGTTTGACAGCACATCCATCCCAACTATACAATCGAAATCCCAAAGCATCAGACGGATCAAGTTTGCTAACAAGACATACTCACCAAACCGCAACACACCATTCAACAAAACCTACTGGTAGAACAGGCTCATACCACCGGGGGTAGAAACAGAAACATCATCGCGCAAAGGGACGGTACACAGACCATGCTCAACAACAAACGAATCAGAAATAAACGAATGCGATGCACCGGTGTCAAACAACACACGAGCAGGAAAGTCAAAGACAAGACATGTACCTCCAATCACCCAGCTCGGTGTCTCCTCGGCCTGTTCCCTCGTGATGGCGTTAACCTGAGCATACTGGGGTCCTGGGAAGAAAGGCTGAGACGACTGCCCAAAACGCGATGGGCCAGGCAGCTGAAACGGCCTAAAAGGAGTCTCACCCACGCGGGGCTGCTGAAACTACTGAAATTGCTGAGAACGACCCTTAGACTGACCCCCACGACCCTGAGGCTGGGCCGCAGTCTGCTGTGATCCAGCTGATGGACACACTCTCGCAAAATGCCCGTACTGACCACAAAGGTTGCAGGAGCCCTGCACACCTACACATTGCGTGGAAGAATGCTTCACACCACAAAAGCCACAAAACTCTGTCCGAGAACCACTGCTACTCAAACTGCCTGAACCAAAAGACCCTGAACCATACTTCTTCTTGAATTGCTGACCGCGAGGTCGGAACCTACAACGGCCAGACTGCTGAGCCATCTGTTGATGCTGCTGAGGAAAATGAGCGCACTGAGAACTCTGATACGACTGAGCTCCCTGACCAACAGGTTTACCACCCTGCACTGCCTGCGCTACTTGCGCTCTGCGCGTACGACGGCTCCTCATGCCCTCCTCAATGTGGATAGCAGTATCCACGACCTCAGCATACGGCTTCGGCTTGCTCGTCAAAACACTCTGGTAAAATTCTTCATTCAAGCCCTCCACGAATCTGGTACTCTTTGCCCTCTCCCGGCCAGCAACATGCGGAAAATAAGCCAACAACGCAGAAAACTTGCGAGCATACTCGCGCACAGTCATCGAGCCCTGCTCAAAAAACTCAAACTCCCGCTCACGGGCAGCCACATACGAATCGGGGATATACTCCTGCCTGAAGGTCTCACAGAAAGTGTTCCAAGTAATACCAACTCCAGTCTCCGCTAAGGTACTAGACGCACCTCGCCACCAACGCTCTGCGGCCTTCCTCAGCAACAAGGTCACTAACCTCAACCGGAGTTCATCGTCATACTGAGCCCTATCGAAAAGATGAATGACGTTATGGAGCCACGAATCAGCATCCTCACTCGACTCATCGCCATTAAATATAGGAGGGTTCATCCTCTGAAACCGAGCTATAACCACATCCATCCTCTCCACCGGAGCCGGCGGAGCCTCAGCTTCCCCTTCTTCGCTACTCTCATGAGTATGACTAGGAGCACTATACTGATCCTCGTTCTGACCTCCTGATTCCTGGAACTGCCCCCTACCTCTACTACGACGTCTAGGCGGCATCTAAAATACACTCAACAGGATAAGGAAAAACAGAACAGATACAGCATAGAAAGCATATAACACAAATATGCAGCACGTAATCACATAAGTCAAGCACATGAAACACACAACACTGCGCCTAGACTCAAATGTGATCAAAGAAATTGAGCTTATCTCAGCTTAAGCTCTGATACCAAAAATGTCAGGCCTCGTTCTCTAAACAGAGTAAAACCCAAACACATGCGGAAGCTTATCAAAAAGTGGGTAAAATTTTCGCTTTTATGCCCGACGGTTTAAAACATATAATTTAAAATAGAGCGATACTCAAAATAGATCCCAGTTTAAAATCCAACAACCACAATATAACATACAACAACCAAAACATGTATCAGACTCCCCTACGGGTACAACGACCAAGCGCAGGGCATCCTCCTGGCTGACTGATACTTATATATAAGTATGCTATATGCAACTGGGACACGCTAGCCACCTCCTGGGGCACCACCAGCTGGGTTAAAGCCACCACCATCTGTAAAACCTGGGTTTCCTGAAAACAAAACAAACAAGGAAACAAACCAATCCCCAGAGGGACATGGGGTCAAACCCCAGTACGGAGAGCAAATATAACAGCTAAGGAAAAGCATAAGATAAAAATGCAGATGCTATGCATGAGACACAGGATAACAACGGAAAGCTCGACCCTCAAGGGAGCTAAGGAACTCAAACATAGCTCCAAGAACCATCAACAACGCACAGTGGCCACGGGGTGTGTTCACAGTGTGGTAATGAGCCACTCGTCGTTATACAACACCCAAATACCGGATGCATCAACCAACTCAACCTGCCGTTGCCTCGCCCATGAACTGTGGTAGTTAACCACTCGGCACGTGGTGGCTAACGATCCCAGCAGGGACATGAGAGTGCGGTATTGCCGCTCGCCCTCGCATCATGGTAAGAATCAACAACAGCAATACAAGATACGAACAATGGGTGTAATAACAATATGAATGCAATCTGGGAAATGCGTGTATGCATAACAGGGTAGCTAAACAATCAACAGAAATCCCGTATGCACACAGCAACATCCACCTCAATACACCACAGCCATCTAGCATTCAATCTCACTCCAATTCCCAGCTACATCAAGCTCAGATCCGTACCTTAAATACAATACCTCTGAACTACAACCAGCACTGAAAGAAATCCCGAAGACTCTGGTAAAATCCTGTTAACCAATAGCATACACAACATAAATTTTACTAGATACCAGCACAGAACTCACGGCCGGGAGAAACTCTCAACCAGCACTCAATCCCATCAATACTACACAATCGACAGCTTAAAACAATACACTAAAGCCAAGATCTTACAACAATTCGAAGCTACTTGCTCACAGTGAATGCACGGCGAAGACAGTAACTTCGCGACCTTGCTATAGCTAACCACAACCCCCAAGAATGGTAGTAATCGATAAGGCTTCTCGAGAGGAGTCCAAATCTACCTCGCACGAGCAAAACAACCACCGGAAACGACGGGAATCCGCCGGAAAAGCTCACGGCTGAACAGTGCTCTAGGGTTCGAAGAAACAGAGAACTAAAGGCTGGAAAATATTCTAAGTATGGGAACTGGTGTCTAAAATCTAAGGCCAAATCTTCCTATAAATAGCACTAGCAACGACTGGAACTCAAACAATAATTGTCCACCTACAAAATCAGTCGACACCATCGATCTCCCAAACCAGCAGGTATACTACAACTCTCAGACTCAAGAACCAACAGCTGGTTTCTCAAATAACGCTACAACAATCGCAAAACAAACCAACGGATGGTTCTCAAAACGGCGTCGCGCCAACTTACTCAAACGACGTCGCTTAGGATACGCAATCCTCACAACCAGCTGGGTAACAAGTCGCAAGAACACAATCAACGCATAACACTTCTCTCTGCTGGTACCAGTCGCAAGCTACAGTAGTGAAAATCTCTCGCAGCTGGACATCCAGTCGCAACAACAAAACGACGACGTTTCCTCTTTGCGCTACAGTAAAGTTGACCCGCGTTGACATCTGCTTCTGCTGAACAACCAGCAGATACACACACGCGATTCCACCAGCTGGTACCAGATGCAACATCGAAACGACGTCGTACAGTAGTGAAAATCTCTCGCAGCTGGACATCCAGTCGCAACAACAAAACGACGACGTTTCCTCTTTGCGCTACAGTAAAGTTGACCCGCGTTGACATCTGCTTCTGCTGAACAACCAGCAGATACACACACGCGATTCCACCAGCTGGTACCAGATGCAACATCGAAACGACGTCGCGCCAACTAATCTAAACGCAGTCGTTTTAGCCCTCAACGCAAATACGCTAATGCATCTGCTGATTTCAATACGCGCAACCAGACTTCACGCAAACGACGGCATTTCACACCCTACACTACCAAAACACGCTTCGACTGGTTTCACCACCGACCAGCTGCTAGCTTAAGAACCAGCTTTTACCCAAAAATACCAAAATCACGAAAACTTCCAGAATCGTTCTAAGTATAGTTCTCGACCTGAAAATGCAACTCAAATCTCGAAACAGAGATTCTAAACCACCAAAATCTCTAAACAACCGATTAATTCCAACAATCAATCGTAATTAATAATTCCAGGTCTCACAGTTAGCTTGTAACAAATGTCAACGCAATTCAATTTAGTCAACTCAGCATTCAATGAAATACAATTGAACTCAACAGCTGATTCTGGGAACAACGAATATAGTTGGTCAACTCAGCAGTCAACACAACTTAAACGCATATTTCAGACGTTGAATGAACCAACAACTGAACCAAACTAATGCAACTGCTGATGGAAAATCAAAGCAACAGCTGATTAAGAATAAATGCAACAGCTGGACACAACTAACACAACTGCTGAAACACTAATCAATCGCAACTGCTGAATACTGTTGGTGCAACATCTACCAATAGCTGAATACGAACAATATAACTACTTACACGTGAATCCATGCAAGTGTTGAATACTAAACAATTGCAACTGCTGATTACAAACTTGGTGTTGCAACATCAAAGCGACAGCCATGCTACCAGCCGTTACCTATCAAACCAGATTTAACTTCTGATTCGACCAGTAACTCCGATCACACAGCGTCAAGATCATTAGTTACCATTCACCAGAAAGAAGAAGAACTTTCCTAACAAACATGACTCAAATCCAACATCTCAGTGATTTGAAACATCCATAACATTCTTAAAACATTTTCTGGAAACCTTGGAAGCAAAAAAATCATTTTGAACCCCAACTTCCTTTTCTTGAACATGCGTAAATCATTTTAAACATAAACTTCAACATCTCTTAAACATACATGCAAGCAGATTCATACAAACTTCAATATACGCTTTAAATGGTGTAGCAAAGGATAAGCTTTTACTTGTCTTAAAACGAAGCCTTACAACCACAGTCGATTCCTGGAAAAATCTTCTCCTTGAACAACACAACAAGATTCTCTGTAAATTATGTTTAGAAAAACACGAAAGAGTTTTTTGATACAAGTGAAAATAAACTTTGCTTTCAAAACAGGTATTTATATGGAAGGGATTAGTGGCAAGGTGCTGCGTTCTTCAAGAATGACACACCTCGATTAAATTAAAAAAATTGATAAAATTCCCTTCACATCATTTTAATTTGTAATACACCAAACCCTTTTCAAAAGAAATCATTTGTCCTCCTTAAAATCATTTTCCAACCAAGTTAAAAACCCGCTCATGTGTCGTCCTTGGAGTCATCTGCTGAAACCAGCTGCGTCACTTCTCATTTTCTGAAATCAATGAAATCAGCTTTTGCCAACAATTAAATTGTCATTTTGACCCAATGAAAATAAACAAGATTCATATATGTGATCCTATATGTAATCCTATGGATTTTGGGGCGTTACAGCTTTGGTGCTGTTTTAGTGACCAAGTTATGTTCTGGATGACATCCTTTGAAGTGTTGAAAGGTAAGAAGTGCAGATTTGTTTTATCAACTGGAAGAGTTGAGGAAAATAAGTGGTTTTCACCGGTAGTTGTGCAGCAGGTGAAGGACCAAGAGGATCTGATTTGATCAAGAGCGAAGGCTGCGTTTGATCACTAAGACAGTATGTACCTGGTAGTGCAGAATGCTTGCAGTGTGATTCTAATGCTTCTGCATTGTTGAGTGCTCCATTGGGAGGTGGAAGCTCAAGAATGGAGGTTTAGTTACTCTTTTACCTCTTTAGGAACTAGGTTGTGAAATGATTTTGGATAATAGTAGGTTGACGGTTGAAGTTCGTCCCTGATAAGTTTATTTAGTACGGCTGAAGTTTGCCGAAGATGTCGAAGTTTTACATCAACCTTGCGGTGATTTCGCATGAGGTGCCAGTTTTGACTACGTCCGGCAAGGATTTCGAATTATTTTCCAATGTTGGAAGCGCTTATAGGTAACTTTGAGGTCTAGATTGGCAGTGAGAGCAGTTTACCACCCTAACCATATGACCAATCTGAGTGGATCATGCAGCTTTTAGCGTTATCCTACGAGATTTTGTGTGAGGATTGAGAAATTCGAATAGTGATTAATCAGATTCTTTTAGGATTAGTCACAGGATTTAGAGTTGTCGAATTTCTCTAAGTATTGAATTAGCCGTAGCAAATTTTAGTAGTCAACGCGGGTCAACGGTACTGTAGCTTGCAGCTGGTGAAATTTGATATAGATAGTTACTGTAGCGTGTGATACGTACGTCGTCATTTTTATTGTAGAGGTTGCTGCTGGCAGAGGTTGCATTTAGCACGAGAGTTAGCGAGAGAGCGACACGTGTTGGTCAACACTTTTTAGTGTTGACTACTGGACCAGCAGATGCGTGAGTAAAGGAGCGACCAGCTGATGGTTTGAAGAACCAGTCACAGAGGTAGAGCGACGTCATTTTAATAAGTCGAAACACTGCGTTTTGAGTGTTACGACTGGTACCAGCCGCGAGAGATTTGTTATGAGGAATGCGTTGCGACTGGGTGACCAGCTATTGGCACAAATGCTTACGTAACTGTTACGACGTCGTTTGGATTAGTTGACGCGTCGTCGTTTTGGCTTGTTTTGCGTAATCAGTCGACTGATGGGTTTTTGAAGAGATCTATTACCAGCTTTTGGTTGCTTCACAAGAGATATATGTTGTCAGCTGGTGAAGCTCTGCGACGTTGTTTGAGTTAGTTGGAACGGTGTCGTTTTGATATTCTTTTGAGAATACATCGACTGATTGTTGCGTCTGGTTTTGTTGTGGGCAACGACTGGTTTTGTTAGCAGATTACTACTGTTCACGACGACTGATTATTTTTGTGATCAGCAGACATTGGATTTGAGAGAGATATATATAGAAGTGTTGATCGACACTTGGAAATATTTCGAACCCGATATTTCTTATCTTCTTATCCAAACCCTCGTTGAGCTAATATTCATCCGAACATATCTTCCTTAGATTTCTGCCGTCCTCCACCGATGATTTGAGTGATTTTGGTGGCGCTGGAATCCCTGAGACTTGCTCTTTAGATTGATACCCAGTTGAGGCTGTAGAACAACCTTGGAGAGGATCGCGAAGTTGCTCGAATTCTCTGTCCAGTGGAACCCGATAGTTCTTCAGCTAGTTTCGACTTTTGGATTTGAGTTCCAGAGAGTTCTGTTGCCAAGGGTGGTGATTGTTGTTCCCTATTCCTAATCTGTTGAGGTAGAATCAGCTGTTGAAGGTACGAATTGAGCAGATTTAATAGCTTTGAGCGTGAACATGGTTGTGATCGTTGTTATGGATCTGCTGATGTGAATTATGTGCTTATATGTGTTACAGTTTGTGAAATTGATTGAGTCCTATATTCTGTTTCACGTAATGAATTGTATGCATTGTGCATTGATTATTGAATTGGCATTCATGCATACATATTGAGCCTGACAGATTGATTGATGACCAGATTGAGAGCCACGTTGTGACTGGCCGACTGACTTGTTGTGCCTGAAAAGTCCTACGCTATCATCGGAGTGGTGACCGACTGACTTGTCGTGTCTGAAGACCATCGAGCTGTGATGGGCTGACGGGTCCTGAAGATCACGGACCGATGAATTCCACCGGCTGACTTGTTGTGCGTGGTATAGAGGCTCGATTGATATGATTTCCAATTGACTTGCTGGTCTAGCTATCCGATCTTTGATAGCCCTCATGTATTCATAGCATTGATTTATAGCATGTTGCATGTTTAGCTGTTTAGATAGCTCTTCGTACTGAGGCTTGACCTTGTATTTGTTTCCTGCTTTTGTGTTGTTTGGGTCTGTGTTACCCATTTGCAGGATCTTCAGGTAACCAAGCTGGACAGAGTGGAGGTTCAGCTGGTCGATCCCCGTTCCTTGAGTCCCAGTTATATATATTTATGTATTGAACCGGGGGATGCCGGTGTTACTTTGTATTGGGGATCTGTATTTGATTTGAGATATGTTGTTACCTGATTGGATGAGTTTGAGGTAACTCATACTTTGATTATGAATATTTTGAATGTATGATTTTAAGTTCACTGGGATAAGCTCGATTTCCTTTGATCACACTAGAGTCTAGGCACAGAGTTTTGATTTGATTTTGATTGACTCTGTGACTTATGTGATCTTTTATCTGTCTACGTGATATATCTATCTGTTGTGCGATCTTACCTCTAGACTTGTTTAGATGCCGCCGAGAAGAGGAAGAGGTAGGGCGACTAGACATACTGAGGAGGAGTCTAGGGCAGGTAGTGATGATGATGTTCATCAGTTTGAGGATGTTACAAGATAGATAGGCGGGATGGAGTTGGTCTTAGCTAGGTTTCAGCGAATGGACCCTCCGACATTTTCTGCAGCAGAGGGTGGTGCGATGGCTGAGGCTTGGTTAACCCAGATGGAGGAATTGTTAGATACTTTGGAGTACGCTCCTGAGAAAAGACTGAAGCTGGCGGTGTTGCAGCTGAGAGACAATGCACAGCGCTGGTGAAGGGGTACTTCCCATATCCTTCGTGATAGTGGGGATGTGATCACTTGGGAGAGCTTCTGCAAGGCCTTTCGACAGGAGTATACCCCGAAGTCCTTCTATAACAGCCGGGAGCGGGAGTTCGATAATCTGAGGCAGGGCAGCATGCAAGTGGCTGAGGATGCCCGACAGTTTTCTGCGCTTTTGGTCTATGTACCACACGTTGCCAACCAAGAGAGGATGAAGAGGAACAATTTTTTGAAAGGCTTGAGGCCTGATTTGTACCGGATGATTTTGTCTGGTTCGCCTGCGACCTATATTGATGCGGTGAACCGAGCAGTGGATTTTGAGGAGAGTTTGATGGAGGTTGAGGCTCCGATTCAGCCGACTACTGGACACACCTATCAGCCTATTCAGGATGCGTCGCAATCTTTCTATTCTCCTCAGGGGTCGCAGCAGCAGCAGCAGTCGAACCGCCAGAGATTTTGACCCCGAGGGAAACAGTTCAAGAAGAAGGTGGATTCGAGTTCCTTTGGTTCCGTGAGTTCTGGTTCTGGCAGTGGTTCTAGTGGCATGTTGTGTGGAAAGTGCGTAGGAAGGCATCCGACTTCGCAGTGTCGTGGAGTTCAAGGGTCCTGCCATAACTGTGGACAGCCAGGACACTTTCTTAGAGTGTGTCCTCTGTTGAGGGGTCAGTCTTCGATTCCTTCGTAGCAGGGATCAGCTGGTGGTTCATCTCAGAGACCGCAGTTTCCTGACCCTACTCAGCAATCTGGATTTCAGCCTAGTGGACCGTCTAGGTTTGGAGCACCTCAGAGACCTCAGTTCCAGATTCCGCATCAGGCTCAGGCGAACGCTTTGACTAGAGAGCAGGATGAGGAGACGCCTGGCATGGTGATTGGAGGTACATGATTTATTTTCGATTTTCCTGTGAAAGTTTTATTTGACACTGGTGCATCACACTCCTTTATTTCTGAGATGTTTGTGTGTGAACATGGGTTGAGTTCTTCCCCATTGTGTGATGTTGTTTCCGTGTCTACCCCTGCTGGTGTGAGTCTGTGGTCCCATGGTGATTGGAGGTACATGCTTTATTTTCGATTTTCCTACGAAAGTTTTATTTGAAACTGGTGCATCACCCTCCTTTATTTCTGAGATGTTTGTGTGTGAACATGGGTTTAGTTCTTCCCCATTGTGTGATGTTGTTTCCGTGTCTACCCCTGCTGGTGTGAGTCTGTGGTCCCGTGAAGTGGT
>KQ999428.1:77054-126365 GCA_001598015.1 Dorcoceras hygrometricum | reverse complement strand
GAGCTCCGATTCTTTTTGTGAAGAAGAAGGATGGATCTATGAGGATGTGCGTGGATTTTCGACAGTTGAATAATGCGACGGTGAAGAACAAGTATCCTTTTCCGAGGATTGATGACTTGTTCGATCAGTTGCAGGGATCGATCGTTTACCCGAAGATTGATTTGCGCTCTGGTTATCACCAATTGCTGATTACAGACGCTGACGTTGCGAAGACAGCTTTTCGGACTCGATATGGGCATTATGAGTTTTTGGTCATGCCGTTTGGGTTGACAAAGACGGTGAAGAACAAGTATCCTTTTCCGAGGATTGATGACTTGTTCGATCAGTTGCAGGGATCGATCGTTTACCCGAAGATTGATTTGCGCTCTGGTTATCACCAGTTGCGGATTACAGACGCTGACGTTGCGAAGACAGCTTTTCGGACTCGATATGGGCATTATGAGTTTTTGGTCATGCCGTTTGGGTTGACAAATGCCCCAGCTGTGTTCATGGATTTGATGAATCGCGTCTTCAGCGAGTATATCGATCGGTTCGTGATCGTTTTCATATATGACATCCTGGTGTACTCGAGGAGCATGAGAGAGCATAAGGAGCATCTCAGATTAATGTTGCAGAGATTGAGAGACTCGCAATTGTACGCCAAGTTCAGGAAGTGCGAATTCTGGCTTGATCGAATTATCTTCTTGGGTCATGTGATTTCGGCGCAAGGGATTTCGGTGGATCCGAGTAAGGTCGAAGCAGTTCTTAACTGGGAGAGACCTAGGAACTTTTCAGAGATCTGCAGTTTCTTAGGATTGGCTGGCTATTACGGGCGTTTTATAGAGAAGTTTTCTTCGATAGCCAGGCCTTTGACTCAGTTGACTCAGAAGGATAAGAGATTTCTGTGGACTGATGAGTGCGAGTACAGTTTTCAGACGTTGAAGGAGAAGTTGACGACAGCTCCTTTTTTGGCTCTACCGTCTGGATCCGGAGGATTTGTGGTGTTCTTCGATACTTCTCTCAATGGGTTAGGATGTTTGCTGATGCAGAACGGGTAAGTGATTGCCTATGCGTCTCGACAGCTGAAGCCTCACGAGACGAGGTACCCTGTTCATTATTTGGAGTTGGCTGTGATAGTGTTCGCCTTGAAGATTTTGCGGCATTATCTGTATGGTGAAGAATTTATGGTGTACACCGACCACAAGAGCCTGAAGTATATCTTCACGCAGTCTGATCTGAATATGAGGCAGCGACGATGGATGGAATTGCTCAAGGACTTTAACTGTGAGATTCAGTATGAGCCTGGGCGGATGAACTCGGTGGCCGATGCCTTGAGTAGGAAAACCCAGCCCGCGATGCTTTCTTCTTTGAGAGTTTCTAAATTCTATGAGCAGTTGAGTACTTCTGGTTGGCGTTTCCAGTCGGGTGATCAGTACTTCATGGTTTCCTTGATTCAGGTGGAACCGTCAGATTGTAAGTGACATCAGAGAGGCACAGAAGACTGATCCATATGTTCATTAGTTGAAGATTAAAGCCCGTAGTGGTCAGTCTGATGATCGGGTGATCAGTACTTCATGGTTTCCTTGATTCAGGTGGAACCGCAGATTGTAAGTGACATCAGAGAGGCACAGAGGACTGATCCATATGTTCATGAGTTGAAGATTAAAGCCCGTAGTGGTCAGTCTGATGATTTCTCCGTTTCTTCGAATGGGTGTCTGAGATTTCGAGGAAGGTTGGTGGTTCCGAACTTCATCGATTTGAAAGAGGCCATCATGAATGAAGCCCATTGTAGTCACTACAGTGTGCATCCGGGTGAGAGAAAGATGTACCATGCCTTGAGGTCTCACTTCTGGTGGGAAGGTATGAAGAGCGACATCTCTGGTTTTGTTGCTAGATGTTTGAATTGCCAACAGGTCAAGGCTGAGAGAATGAGACCTGGTGGATTGTTACAGAGTTTGGAGGTGCCTCAATGGAATTGGGAGCACATCGCCATGGATTTTGTGACTCATCTACCTCGGTCGAGTAGGGGATGCGATGCGATTTGGGTGGTGATTGATAGACTTTCGAAGTCAGCCCATTTCATTCCCTATGATGTGAGGTGTTCTATGAAGAAAATGGCGAAGCTGTATGTCAACCATGTGGTTAGATTGCATGGAGTTCCTGTTTTGATAGCATCTGACAGAGATCCAAGATTCACTTCTCGATTTTGGAAGAGCTTGCAAGCAGCGATGGGTTCGAGATTGGCTATGAGTACAGCCTATCACCCACAGACAGATGGCCAGTCTGAGCGGACTATTCAGACTTTGGAGGATATGCTGCGAGCAGTTGTTATGTATTTCAGTGGTGGCTGGCAGGATTCTTTGTCGTTGGTTGAGTTTTCGTATAACAACAGCAACCAAGTGACTATCGGAATGGCTCCATTTGAGGCGTTGTATGGTCGTAAGTGCAGATCTCCGATTTGTTGGGAAGAAGTTGGTGAGAGACAGCTTTATACTCCTGAGTTTGTGCAGCATATGAAAGATCAGGTTGATTTGATTCGAAGTAGAATGAAGGCTTCACAAGATAGATTTACTAGATATGCTAACCGTAGACGTCGACCGTTAGAATTTGAAGTTGGCGATCGTGTGTTTCTCAAGATTTCTCCTTTCAAGAGCGTTATGCGATTTCGATTTAAAGGCAAATAAGCTCCTAGATACGTTGGTCCCTTTGATATTCTTGAGAGGATTGGACAGTTGGCTTATCGATTGAGGCTGCCTGCTGAATTAGCAGCGATGCATGATGTTTTTCATGTGTCAATGTTGAGGAAATATGAGCCAGATCCATCCCATGTGTCGACGAAGTTGAGCTGGATTCTGCCTTAAGTTATGATAGAAAGGAGAAGCAGCCGAGGAACAAGATAGTTCAGTTGGTGATGGTCCAATGGAGCAAGCATGGTAGAGAAGAAGCAACTTGGGAACCGGAAGAGAAGATGCAGCGCGAGTGACCGTATCTGTTTGAGTAGATAGATGTTTTAGTTTTCGGTTTATGGTTGTGTTTTCCATAGTTCTTGTTTATGAATTGTCCAGTTATCTTGAACTCCTGGCTTTGAATCAGATGAATTTCGGTTTTGTATTCTGTTTTTGAGTTGAATTGATTGAATTCTTCCCCTGAGTTTGCCTTTGATTTCGAGGACGAAATCTCTTAAGGTGGGGAGTTGAGAAATTCGAATAGTGATTAATCAGATTCTTGTAGGAGTAGTCACAGGATTTAGAGTTGTCGAATTTCTCTAAGTATTGAATCAGTCGTAGCAAATTTTGGTAGTCAACACGGGTCAACGGTACTGTAGCATGCAGCTGGTGAAATTTGATATAGATAGTTACTGTAGCGTGTGAGACGTACGTCGTCGTTTCGATTGTAGAGGTTGCTGTTGGAAGACATTGCATTTAGCGTGAGAGTTAGCGAGAGAGCGACACGTGTTGGTCAACATTTTTGAGTGTTGACTACTGGACCAGCAGATGCGTGAGTAAAGGAGCGACCTGCTGATGGTTTGAAGAACCAGTCGCAGAGGTAGAGCGACGTCATTTTAATAAGTCGAAACGCTGCATTTTGAGTGTTGCGACTGGTACCAGCCGCGAGAGATTTGTTATGAGGAATGCGTTGCGACTGGGTGACCAGCTGTTGGCACAAAATGCTTACGTACCTGTTACGACGTTGTTTGGATTAGTTGACGCGTCATCGTTTTGGCTTGTTTTGCATAACCAGTCGATTGATGGGTTTTTGTAGAGATCTGTTACCAGCTTTTGGTTGCTTCACAAGAGATATATGTTGTCACTGGTGAAGCTCTGCGACGTCGTTTGAGTTAGTTGGAACGGTGTCGTTTTGATGTTCTTTTGAAAATACATCGACTGATTGTTGCGTCTGGTTTTGTTGTGGGCAACGACTGGTTTTGTTAGCAGATTACTACTGTTCACGACGACTGATTATTTTTGTGATCAACAGACGTTGGATTTGAGAGATATATATATAGAAGTGTTGATCGACACTTAGAAATATTTCGAACCCGATATTTCTTATCTTCTTATCCAAACCCTCGTTGAGCTACTGTTCACCCGAATATATCTTCCTTAGATTTCCGCCGTCCTCCGCCGATGATTTGAGTGATTTTGGTGGCGCTGGAATCCCTGAGACTTGCTCTTTAGATTGATACCCAGTTGAGGCTGTAGAACGAACGACCTTGGAGAGGATCGTGAAGTTGCTCGAATTCTCTGTCCAGTGGAACCCGATATTCTTCAGCTGGTTTCGACTTTTGGATTTGAGTTCCAGAGAAGTCTGTTGCCAAAGGTGGTGATTGTTGTGCCCTATTCCTAATATGTTGAGGTAGAATCAGCTGTTGAAGGTACGAATTGAGCAGATTTAACCGCTTTGAGCGTGAACATGGCTGTGATCGATGTTATGGATCTGCTGATGTGAATTATTTGCTTATACGTGTTACAGTTTGTGAAATTGATTGAGTCCTATATTCTGTTTCACGTAATGAATTGTATGCATTGTGCATTAATTATTGAATTGGCATTCATGCATACATATTGAGCCTGACAGATTGATTGATGACCTGATTGAGAGCCACGTTGTGACTGGCCGACTGACTTGTAGTGCCTGAAAGTCCAACGCTATCATCGGAGTGGTGACCGACTGACTTGTCGTGTCTGAAGACCACCGAGCTGTGATGGGCTGACGGGTCCTGAAGATCACGGACCGATGATTTCCACCGGCTGACTTGCTGTGCGTGGTATAGAGGCTCGATTGATATGATTGCCAGTTGACTTGCTGGTCTAGCTATCCGATCTTTGATAGCCCTCATGAATTCATAGCATTTGATTTATAGCATGTTGCATGTTTAGCTGTTTAGATAGCTCTTCGTACTGAGGCTTGACCTCGTATTTGTTTCCTTATTTTGTGTTGTTTGGGTCTGCGTTACCCATTTGAAGGATCTTCAGGTAACCAAGCTGGACAGAGTGGAGGTTCAGCTGGTCGATCCCCGTTCCCTTGAGTCCCAGTTATATATATATATGTATTGAACCGGGCGATGCCCGTGCTACTTTGTATTGGGGATCTGTATTTGATTTGAGATATGTTGTTACCTGATTTGATGAGTTTGAGTTAACTCATACTTTGATTATGAATATTTTGAATGTATGATTTTAAGTTCAGGCCTACTATATTTTGAAAAAAATTTAAGCCCTGATTTTACTCTTCCGTGATTATGTGCTTAATTGTGCTATTATCTTGAGTATTTAGCACGGCGCCTGACATTTTGCAATAACTTTTGAGTAGAAGATCGTGCATTTTTCAATTTTTCTCCTTTCAGACCGTGTTGAAAGAATGAATAAAGGGTGAGGTAGCTCCTAAGTCATCGGTCCTTACGAACTTTTGAGCGGATTAGATCATTTAACGTGCAGTTTGCGGATGCCGACGGAGTGGTTTTTGATGCTTGATGAGTTTTCATGTGTCTAAGCTAAGGAAGCACAAACCAGATCTTTATGTGTGTTGAGGACTGATGGAGTTGAGCTGAAGAAAACCCTGTAAGGTATTGTTTATCCAATGAGAGTCTGGACAGAGAGGAGAAATCATTGAGGGGCAGACCATACCTTGGGTATCGGTGCACACGAGTTAGTGTGTTGGAGAAGGTGTTTACCTGAGTGGTGGAAACCTAGAGAAGGCATGAGTAGCCTCACCTTATTTTGAGTATTGAGTTCTCTCCTATGTTTGGTTGGTGCTTCGTTTGTTTCCAGTCTGTGCGGTGACCTAATTTGGTGTTTACAAACTGTTGTGCTTGATTTCGAGGACTAAATCTCTTAAGGTGGGGAGAATGTGAGGACTATAGTTAGTCAAGATAATTAACGATCTAATCCGCTCGGATTAGTGGCTAACTAATCAGTATAAATAAGCTTAGGGAGCATCTTTTAAGATAGAACAGCTCGAACACGAGTTGGTTCTAGGGTTAGTGCTAAGCTGATAGAAGAAACTGGTTATTGTGGACCAGATTAGGCGCAAGATGTTATGTAAGGACTGTGTAGAGTCCGTGAGCTGTTAGCAACTTAGGAGTATCATATAGCAGGGAACAGAAGGCGTGATCTGTTCTAGGATCGTGAGATGTTCCAGGTTTATGCGTTGTGATCTGTGAGCTTAGCGAACAGCTTTGGACTTTGTAAGCTATTTAGAGCATCCAAAGCTAATAGATAGGATGCGTGCTGATATGAGTTCCTATAAGCAGAGTAGTGGGAACATTATGCTAGTGAAATCTGATCAGCTTTGGTGTGATCTGGTCTGCTGGTGGGACCTATGACACAATGCGTGACAACAAGTTGTTTAGTAGAAGCAGGTAGGTGACCTCTGCTGAGTTGCCTTATGAGTAGTTTGCTATTCTTCTGGATCAGCTCTGAGCTGGATCAGCATTGACGGATTGTCTGGGGTGTGTCCGCTTAGACGTCATTCCTTGATGCTATTTTGTTTAGTGTGTCGATTCGCTGATAAATGGAATGAGATCTATCTTAGAAGGTTGCTGGTGGATTCTGATGTTTAACCAAGACCAGCTTTGGTGTGAGCTGGTTAGGCAGAATGGCTATGAGCTGAACAGCGAGTTTAGGCGCTAAGATGAATTGTAACGCGTAAGCTGTTTAGCGGAGGCAGTGTCTTAGTGATCAGCTTAGGAGATTTGGTGTAAGCTGTTGGTAGCTTTGAGAGGGCATAAACCAAATCAGGCGCGAGCTGATCTCGGAGGAACAATTTTGGGTTGAACTGCCTCGTGGTGATTGTTTGAGTTTCTGTCGTGAGCTGTTTTGAGGACAAAAACTTAGAGATTATCAGCTTTGGGAATTTCCCGTGTGAGTGTAAGCTGGATTCAGATTAGAGATGTGTTGGAATCCCTGAACTGATGGATCAGATTAGGGGAATTGGACTGTGCTGGTGGGTGACATCAGCTTGGGCGTAAGCTGATGGTGATGCACAGTAGAGACAAGAGTTGTTCGTAGTCCTCATATTAGGATGAAAACTGTTGGTGGGGATCAGCTTTGAGCGAGAGCTGACATGTGTTTGTGAGCATGATCTGTTGAGATGCCCGAAAGCTGATGGCGTAGAATAGGTTTGGGCAAAGGCTGTTGTTCCGCGTAAGCTGACCAAGTGCGTAAACTGGTCTGGACTATGATCTATTACTACTGTAGCAGTTGTGAGCTTTTTTCGATGGCCAGATCAGGTAGGAATTGCCTAGCTCTTCTGAGCTGTTGGGAGCTAAACCTACGTACACGAGAGCTGAGTTGTACACTAGAGCTTTTGAATGACCAAGCTGTGAGCGTGATCTGTTGGTGCGAGAAAACTGTTAGTGGAAGTGTCCCATGCTGTTTGTCTAAGCTGGTGTCAGCTTTAAGATTTGGATCTAAGCTGTTGTGCGTTGTGCAAGATGTTGATAGTGGTGAGCTTTGATGAGAGCTGATCGTATTTCTCTTGAGTTGGAGTAGTGCGAGAGATCTGAGTATGGTTTGAAAGCTGTATCGCGTGCGAGAGCTGGTAGATTGTGCGTGCTGAGCTATAAGCTGGGCTGAGTGCGGTGTTATGGTTTGAAAGCTGTATCGCGTGCGAGAGCTGGTAGATTGTGCGTGCTGAGCTATAAGCTGGGCTGAGTGCGGTGTTGAGGCCTGAGCTGGTCTGGGAGCACTGTAGCCGTGATCTATTCAGTATGTGTATAAATACCTCTCTTTGACCCATACTTAGTTATTTTAGACCATTCATTCCTTATCCGCTTCTGGAAGCTCTCGGGAGATATTTTCCTAGCCCTAGTCATTGTTCACCCGACATGGAAATTTCCAGATCGTCGGAGTTTGACCGATCAGATTGGAGCGGGGGTACATCGGTTGGAAACCACTCTTCGAGGCCTACGTTTCCATACCAGTTTGGGGGCCGGTAGCTGCTGAAATGGAGGAGTTGATGAGAAGCTGGAGTGTTCGACTTTTAGTAATTTGCAAATGAGTTGAGATTCGTTGGAGATAATTGAAGTTTCAGTGTTGATTTCGCCCTTGGATATCTTTATTTGGGCAGGGTTTGAGCTTAGAAGTAGAGCTTCAGCTGGCCGACCTTTGAGGTTTAGGTCGTGAGCTATTTGAGCGTGAATCTTGTTGATTCATGTAGATGTTTTGCAGATCCATAGCTCTCTCGAGTTTTTGACCTGATTTGATGGTCCTGAGATGTTGGCCGAGAGCTAGGGTTTCGGCATCGAGATTTTTGTTTCAGCCATGTGCTTGGATTGAGGCTCTGTGGTGAGATTTGAGCAAAGGTACGAATTGAGCTTATATTTACAGCTTGGGATAAGCATGTGAGCGTAGTGGTTGTAGGCTGAGGGGCCGTAGCCTTGTCGTGTATATGGTTGTTGTACCCCTTTTATTGCTTGCGCTGAGTTTTTTCTATGCATGTTGTATTGTGACCTGTTATGCGTGTGCTGAGTAGCCGAGCTGATTTTCATGTGCGATGCTTGTCGGGTCTAAGTTGTTTATATGTGGTGTTTGTGGTGTCAACGTGCTGAGTTGAAGTAGCAAATTGTGCGTGTGTTGAGTAGCCGCGCTGATAGTTATGAGTATGATGTCGTGCTTATGGCTTTGAGCTGAGCTACTCAGCCTAGGATCGCATGGTAGAACCTGATCTGTGCTATTTTTATTACCTGCGTATTAATTTATACACCTGGTACGTAAAATGTTCTGTCTTGTGTTGTCGTGATGATTCTTCATGTGTTTTATTTTATGCTGATTTCATGAGTTGTTTGCATTTCATACACACAACATCTTGAGCTTGATTTCCTTTGATACCGAATAATCACTGAGTCGTGATTTGCCGGCTGAGTCGCCGTGCTTTGGAAATAATCTTATCACTGAGTCGTGATTGGCCGGCTGAGTCGTCGTGCCTGAGAATCCAAACGCTTTCCCTGAGTCGTGATTGCCAGCTGAGTCGCTGAGTTTTGGATTCCGATGATTTCTATGATTGGATTTGCGAGTTGAGTCGTTGGCCCGATGTTTCTTCATAGCCCTCATGCATTGCACGACATGACAGGCTTTATGCTTTATTTGATAGTTGTTGATGATTTGCTCTTCGTACTGAGGGTTGACCTCGTTTGTTTTCCCTTGGGGCTGCTTTGGCCGAGTGTTGGCCATGAAGACCTTTTTCAGGTATCCAGGTGGTCCGTGAGGTGTGATAGCTGGTGCAGTCTCAGGTGTGAGTTCCCAGTTATATATACATATATATATGGTATATCGAGTCATTGCCAGAGGATGCCCTGCGTAGTCGTTTGTAATTGACTTGATTGAGTGTCATGTATATTTGTTGTAGCAGTTGTTATTGCTGCGGTTTTTGAGTCAAATCCTTATTTTCAGTATAAACTTATGTTGAATGCTATATTTAGTCAGATTGAAAAGAAAAATTTTTCCTGCTTTTAAGCTTCCATGTTTTGCGTGCTTTCTTTGTGTTTATAGAATCGGGCATGACAGAATCTCTAGCGGCTCAAGATTCAGGTGGTGGATCAGATTGGGCGTTCATCAACCGTTCAACCATTGAAGGGCCATTTCCCTTGTGGATTGGTCGGAGCTGGGCGCCAAGTCGCCAAAGGTAAATGTTCTAAACATCTTTTGTATGTTAAGATGTTTTAGTATTCGTGTATTGACCGTTTCCGAGTAAAATTGTTTTAAACTTCCGCTGTGCCCGGGGAGCGAGATCCGGATCCGCTGCTGCGCCAACAGTGGTATCAAAGGTTCAGGATCAGATTAGTGATACACGATTTCTTCCAAATTTCATCAAAAACTCAATTTTTTTAAAAAAAGAATTAGTCGACTAGCACGCCATGCGAACGTCGCTCGGCCGGTGCCCGCACGATGCGCCGCATGTGCGGCGGATGTTGCAGGGTCTTCCCACATTTCCAGTGCGCATGTTGTGGCGGACTTTGCGGGATCATCCCACATTCCCGCGCACACATTGGCGGCATACGTTGCGCAACCGTTGCATATTCCGCCAGCAACATCCTCGCCCGACCTGTACGCGCTTGTCGCGCATAGGGCCGCCACCTGCACGTCGCCCATGGGGCTACGCACATAGTGCAGCACGCGTGCGGCAGCAAAGGGGCGATGATATGGCGAAGGTTTTGATACGTAGGGTGTGAGGACTAGAAATCGTTAGATGGTGATTAACGAGTTAATCAGATCAGGATGAGGATTAACCAAGTAGATGTGATTTGTCGGGTATTCAGCTTAGGTATATTGGTCTGAGCTGTTGATGATCTTCGGGTTGGATATAGAATGGATCAGGAGTGAGCTGTTATGGAACGGAACAACTCTGAGCTGTTGGAATATCGACGGGATGGAAAACAGCTTACAGGTGGTAATATGTGGATCAACGCGGTTTGTGATTTTGGTATAGACCGGTACGATTTACGGTTTCCATCATAGGCAAGAGCTGGATGTATATGAGCTGGTCTACGTACGCGTGATCTGTTTGTCTCGAGCTGGAGGTGGTGCGATGTCTTTTGGCGAAATCAGCTTAGATGCTGGTTGGTAGTAAGCTGAGCTATGAGTCACGGGTGTGATCTGTCGAAGTGGCATGATCTGTTGGATCTAAGAGCTGACCTGTGCATATATTCTGAGCTGTACGCTGGATGCTCTAAGCTGCTCGTCCTGAGCTGGACTCCTGTGCTACGTCGTTTGGTGGTCGCGAGCTGCTATAGCGTAGAGGAGTCAAATCTGATGTTGTGCTAAGATCTGAGCTGGTTGACTTTCACTGTAGCGTTGACTGGGAGAATAAATATAAGTGTTGAGTAACACTTATCCAATTTCAGACCCGATATTCCCTATCTTCTTTCCAGAGAGCCTTCGATACGTATTGTTTCCCCAAACCTTTACTGTTCATCGTACTCGATTTCTTCCGATTGCTGTCGATTTACGCCATCGTTTGGAGCAAGGCTGGTGGCGCCGGGTTCCTCTCTCCAATACCTTTCATTTGGTACGACTTTGGAGCCTTGGTCGACTTGTCGAGTGGGTGCGCCGTGGTGGAAGCGTTCGAGCATTTTCGCAATTACCGGCCGATAGTTTTCCCATTCAGCTTGAGCTTGAGCTCTTGGGTAAGAGTTGGTTAGTGTTTTACATTTTGATTAGAGCTGGTTATCGTGTTTGAGGGGTCGATATGAGCTGGGTGAGTTTGTGACGCCCACGCCCATGGGAGCCAACATATTTAAATAAAAAGAAATAAAAGAAAAATGGAAGGGCTGAAATAATATATTGTAAGCTGTATTTCCTTACAAAAAAAAATCGAACTACAAACTATTGGCGCCAGTAGTAATAACAGATTTCGACAAACAGACTTGGGATACAAAATGCAATTGCGAAATTACAACTTCTTGAACTCTATCTGAATTCACTATTGTTGTAATAGATCTTAATACATGATTGACAAAAGATCAAAAACAACTATAACATCATTGCGGAATGTTAGGATCGATTAATGGGAATTTAAAGCAATAAATTCAAAGCGAGCGCTGCTACTGAAAAATTAAAAACTTTTGCGCTGCTAATATTGAGGTGCAATACCTCTAGTTCTTGAACATTAAAACAGAGCACCGGAGACAGATCTGGTATGTAATAAAAACATGCGGAAAACAACATAACTGAATCCTAAATTTTAAAACGTTGCAAACAGATTTCTGTAAACAAAAATCTGTTCGACTTACCGTGTGTGTAATGGTGTATGCGTGAGTGCTAATATAAATTGCATATGCGGAAAGCTTAAATAAATGGACCAACTGTTTGTTTATGGAAGTTCGGACTTCAATGTCCTACATCTCCCCTTCTTACTCCTCGGAAGGTTCCACTAGAAGATTTGATCTACACATCGTGTACAAAACCGATCCCGCAACCAGCAGCTGCGAGAACTCCTAGACTCCACCAGCCCTCGACTGTCAATCACTTGTTTTACGTCTATGTGAGAAAGTCTACAAACAGAGTTTAACATCGTCGTGCTTGGACGGGATCTGATTTTGGTTTGTGATTCACTCGCTAAACAATTTCGTACAACTCTCAAAATATGCGAGAATCTGTGTGTGTGAGATTTTACAGTGTATCGCTCAACTCACAAATGATAAATCTCACACACTGGGAAAATGCTCTTCAATAGCTGATTGAGACTCAGCAGTAGACACTCGTTATGCGCTCCTCTCTAATGGCGGTCTACTGCTTCGTCTCCAACATTTCTTCCCTCTGTTTTTGAATCCTCACTGTATCATCACGAAATCATCACCTTCTTCCTTCAAATCTTCTCCCTTAAATAGCCTCTGTTCAAATTCAATCCGTTGGACACAAATTCTTCCCGTTTGAAATATGTTCTGTAGAGTACCAACAGGGAATTGTCCTTGTGTCCTTTCTTTTGCCTTTAGTAATTCTTCATAATATAATTCGTCAACTGCTTCGCTACTGGTTGTATCTTCAACTACTGCGTTTGGTTATTTCCTTTAGCTTCTTTGCGTCTGGATTTCCTATCGACTGGATATGCAAAACACTGTAGCCTGCGACTGGATACACTGTAGCTTGCGACTGGTACATCAGCTGGTGGTCTAGATGTGCTAGCGACTGGTTGACCAGCTTGTGAAGATATGCCTGCAGCTGGTTGTCCAGACGTTGGTCTTGAAGTGCTTGAGACCGGATCACTGTAGCTTGCGATTGGATGAAAAAAACTACTGTAGCTACCAGCTGGTTTCCCTTGAGAGATGTACCTGCTGCTGGTTCTTAGCGCGAAGGCAAAACGCTGTCGTATCCATTTATCCAAATGACATCGTTTTTCTATTGCTAACTTCAAGTACCATCTACTGGTTGTACTGTAGCTCACTGCTGATTGTAATGACATCACTGCTGACGTCATCATCGCTGATTCCAGATAGTTGTCTGCTGATATTGCTGACGTCATAGTTGTTGATCATAACTTCTTCCAATCAGCAATGCTGACGTCATGATTGCTGATCACAGCTTTCTCTACACATCGACGTCTGATTCATTCACGCTTGCGCAACAGCTGGTTTTTGTTCTTCACAACTGGTTCCAGACTTCAACTATTTAGTGAACCAGATTTCTCCAATCTTCACATGATCAGACTTCTACTGTTCATTTTCTTCTTCGAACATTTCTCCAACAGACTTCATCAGATTTCTCTTATTCCAATTCGCATCTTCTGGATTTCATCTTTTCATCTTATTTAAGTTCTGCACACTACATAGAGATGTTAGTAACACAATAGTAAGTTTTGTGTAATTCAAAATACAATATGGATCTGTTGACACAGATCCATCAATCTCTCCTTTTTTGATTTACACAAAACTTTAAATAAAAATGCATGATCTAACAATTCTCTCCCTTTTTGTTGGAATAAAAAAGAGGTCCAAAGCTGGTCTTCCCGAAATTTTAAATCAAAGCTCTCCCTACACTGTCACAACAAAAACAACGTGACAGCAGGAATTTTGATTTTGAAAATCAAAACAGTTTGGGAAGGACCATATGCAACAATATGATATGATTTTGAAAAAGCTGATAGTGTGCTTCTGCTTTAGCTTATAATATGCAGACGAGAGATTAGTAGAAACTCTCCATATCTTTTATAGTATAAGCTCAAATCATTTTAAAAAAAAATTGAAGCACCAGCTGGAGTTCCGCAGAAAATTTGAAAAGCTATCAGAGCAAACGAGAAAGTTTTCTTTCAAAATAGAAAATGTGCTACTGAGTCACTCACAGATGAAGAACCAGAAAGAAAATGTGACAAATAAAGCTCATATTTTCATTTCTCCTATTTCGTCCCATGTGCTGTCACCGAGCCTCGCTCCAGGTGAACTTATAGCCCAACCGAAATAGGATCTTGGCATCCGCACGGAACTCGCGCATTCCGTGACAGTTCATTAAGAGAAAACAGTTCTATAAAACAAATCATTTTCATCTGGCCTTCATAATATAAGCTTCTCAAAAAAATTTCAAACATTTTAAAAACATAGCACATGCGTTTTAAAATAAATGCTCGTTCAAGAACAACCCGCTCTGATACCACTTGTTAGGACCGATGAATGGGAATTTAAAGCAATAAATTCAAAGCGAGAGCTGCTACTGAAAAATTTAAAACTTTTGCGCTGCTAATAGTGAGGTGCAATACCTCTGGTTCTTGAACATTAAAATAGAGCACCAGATACAGATCTGGTATGTAATAAAAACATGCGGAAAACACCAGAACTGAATCCTAAATTTTAAAACGTTGCAAACACATTTCTGTAAACAGAAATCTGTTCGACTTACTGTGTGTGCAATGGTGTATGCGTGAGTGCTAATATAAATTGCATATGCGGAAAGCTTAAATAAATGGACCAACTGTGTGTTTTTGGAAGTTCGGACTTCAATGTCCTACATCTCTCCTTCTTCCTCCTCGGAAGGTTCCACTAGAAGATTTGATCTACACATCGTGTACAGACCCGATCCCGCAACCAGCAGCTGCGAGAACTCCTAGACTCCACCAGCCATCGACTGTCACTCACTTGTTTTACGTCTATGTGAGAAAGGCTACAAACACAGAGTTTAACGTCGTCGTGCTTGGACGGGATATGATTTTGGTTTGTGATTCACTCGCTAAACAATTTCGTACCACTCTCAAAATATGCGAGTGAATCTGTGTGTGTGAGATTTTACAGTGTATCGCTTTCAACTCACAAATGATAAATCTCACACACTGGGAAAATTCTCTTCAATAGCTGATTGAGACTCAGCAGTAGACACTCGTTATGCGCTCCTCTCTAATGGCGGTCTACTGCTTCGTCTCCAACATTTCTTCCCTCTTTTTTTGAATCCTCACTGTATCATCACGAAATCATCACCTTCTACCTTCAAATCTTCTCCCTTAAATAGCCTCTGTTCAAATTCAATCCGTTGGACACAAATTCTTCCCATTTGAAATATGTTCTGTAGAGTACCGACAGGGAATTGTCCTTGTGTCCTTTCTTTTGCAGGCTTTTTGTCTTCTTCAAAATTTGAACTAAGCTCAGCAGTTGACATCCAGCTTTATTAATTCTTCATAATATAATTCGTCAACTGCTTCGCTACTGGTTGTATCTTCAACTACTGCGTCCTGGTACATCAGCTGGTGGTCTAGATGTGCTAGCGACTGGTTGACCAGCTTGTGAAGATATGCCTATAGCTGCTTGTCCAGACGTTGGTCTTGAAGTGCTTGCGACTGGATCACTGTAGCTTGCGACTGGATGAACAAACTACTGTAGCTACCTGCTGCTTTCTCTTAAGAGATGTACCTGCTGCTGGTTCTTAGCGCGAAGGCAAAACGCTGTCGTATCCATTTATCCAAACGACATCGTTTTGCTATTGCTAACTTCAAGTACCATCTACTGGTTGTACTGTAGCTCACTGCTGATTGTGATGACATCACTGCTGACGTCATCATCGCTGATTCCAGATAGTTGTCTGCTGATATTGCTGACGTCATAGTTGCTGATCATAACTTCTTCCAATCAGCAATGCTGACGTCATCCTTGCTGATCACAGCTTTCTCTACACATCGACTTCTGATTCATTCACGCTTGCGCAACAGCTGGTTTTTGTTCTTCACAACTGGTTCCAGACTTCAACTATTTTAGTGAACTAGATTTCTCCAATCTTCACATGATCAGACTTCTACTGTTCATCTTCTTCTTCGAACATTTCTCCAACAGACTTCATCAGATTTCTCTTATTCCAATTCGCATCTTCTGGATTTCATCTTTTCATCTTATTTATGTTCTGCACACTACGTAGAGATGTTAGTAACACAATAGTAATCAAAATACAATCTGGATATGTTGACCCAGATCCATCATGGAACCACCGGCCTTCGATAAACACCCACACACCACAGTTGGATAAGCTCCCGCCTCCCGCCTGCCCCAGATCTGACTCACCTGCACCAAGAAAGCTAGTGAGCCTAGGGGCTCAACAAGAAAAACTGAAAATAACAAGAGCACAATATGCAGGCAGGCATAATACATAAGATATAATAGTTTAAAGGAAGTCATTTAAACATAATTCATTAGCAAACATCTGCTCGGGGAGAAACTCAGATCTCCACATTATTTTCTTTAGACTAATGGCTCAGAAGCTCTCCTTAGGTCCCGTTGCACTTGATAAAGTTACTTCTGAATTCAGTTACTATATTGGCGAAACTCTCCTTGTATGAAGGGGCAACAGACATGCTCGACTGCTGCTCACCCTTCCTATATGGACCGTCTGTTATCTTTGCCATAAATCTTAAAATCTGAACATTCTCTTCCTTTAAACAACATCTGGATGAAATCAGATTCAACATCGGGGCTCACTTCGTTTTAAAACTCATTTTCTCATAAAATAGCATTTTCACTTAGCAGCTAGTTAGGACTAGGGAGGACAGATGTCTGAATGAAACAGTGTCTGGGTACAGGATAAAATTCAGATGTTAGAGATAGCTGTGACTCTGGGGACACTATCGCTAACAGGAAGTTCAGATGTTAGAGTGTAAATGTTGTCGCTAGCGAGGGATTCAGATGTCGCCAGAGGATAGTGTTTAGAAACAGATATCTGTCTATGAAATAATAGTGTATAGAAGTAATAACATATTTTGGCATCGGTCAACTCATATGTCAACGAATTGGGTTGGTCAACTCAGATGTCAACGAAGACAACACTGTACATAAGGTCTTCAGATGTCAATAATACTATATTGGTCAATTCAGATGTCAACGAATTGGGTGGGTCAACACAGATGTCAACACAAAGGTAAAATAGTCGATACATGAAATCTGAACAAACTTAGATATGAAGCAAAACTGGATAATAGTATAAAAACATGGGTTACTGTGAAATCTGGTTGCTAATATACGAAACAGAAATCTGGTTATGGAACTAGTGGTGCAGTATTACGAACGACAACCAGAGATACCAGTTCTGCTTATCAAACCAGAACAACATCCCGATTCGACCAGCATCACCGATTACTGGGAGTCAAGTTCAAACACTGTCATTCACCAGAAGAAGAACTTTGTGACTATACATTAAACATGAATATGTCATGATCAGCAATGTAAACAACATCTTTTGCGTAAAGCACATTTTGAGTTTCCGACGGAAACTAACTGTGAACCCGAAACAACATACATATTTTTCAAAACCAACAGAGGCATCAACAATAACTGAAACTGAACATAACTCAGGAAAGCAATCACAGAACTGAAAGGAATCATTATATGTTTTTATGGCGTATCAAGAATCAGATTTACTTGCCTTAATACTGGGAACACAGAGCACAGCACGTCACCACAACAAGTCTCCTCAAGCACAACGACGAGCTCCACTGGTTTTAGATGAAAAATGAAATTTTGTTGCAAATAATGGAACTTATACTTAATAAGGACAATAGGCATGGGAGTTGGTGGGTGTTAGGGGAAAAACACTCGAGTAGGCATGGTGTACCATGCTTACTTCTCTAAATTTTTTGTTAAAAGTCCCCTGTCACTATTTTAATTTGTAAAAGCGTTACTCAAGTCGGCAAAGAGCCATCTCCCATCCAAAATTATTTTATTCGCAAAATCTGAAAAATCTCTCGGTTTGTGCTTGGGGCGACACCTGCTCAGACCTCTGCCTCCTGTCAAAAATTTGAAAATAAGAAACCAGCTTACAAACAAAGGAACAAGCTGAAATCTTAAATTTCGAAAGGGTCCTTGAATTAAAAAGGACTAGAAATTGTGGTCCTATGGATTTTGGGGCGCTACAACTCTACCCACCTTATAAAAATTCCGTCCTCGAAATTACTTACCGAACAAATCTGGATAACGACTAAGCATATCAGCTTCTGTTTCTTACGTAGCTTCTCGTTCCGTTTGGTTAGACCACTGAACCTTAACCATAGGGATACTACGGTTCCTCAGCTTCCTTCACTAAGAAGAATCTTCTCAGGCCTTTCTAACTTAAATATAGTGCTAAGTGAATTGGCTCAGCGCTCAATATGTGCGACGGGTGGGGAATGTATTTCCTCAAAGCTGAAACATGGAACACATTATGAACTAAAGACAGATGTGGGGTCAATGTTAATCGATAAACCAACGTTCCTAATTTTTCTAGAATCTCATAAGGACCAATATACATGGGACTCAGTTTTCCCTTCTTACCAAAACGCATCACTCCCTTCATTGGAGTTACTTTCAAAAAGACGTGATCACCAACACCAAAACTCAGGTCCCGTCGTCTATTATCTGCATAAATTTTCTATCTGCTTTGAGCAGCATTCATTCGTTCCTTAATCTTTCTAATAGCTTCCACTGTCTGCTCTACCAAGTCTGGTCCTAAACCGTCTCGTTCTCCTACTTCATCCCAATGAAGAAGTGTTCTACATCTGCGACCATAAAGAGCTTCATATGGAGCCATCTGCAACGACGCTTGGAAACTGTTGTTATATGCGAATTCTACGAACGGTAGCTTCAGATCCCAACTTTCTGAGAAGTCTATAATACAGGCTCTGGGTAAATATTCTAGGACCTGGATCACCCTCTCTGATTGTCCATAGGTCTGGGGGTGAAAAGCCGTGCTAAAGGTCAACTTAGTACCTAAAGCTCTATGCAAACTCTTCCAGAAAGCCGACGTAAACTTGGGATCTCTATCTGATATTATTGAAATTGGAACGCCATGAAGTCTTACTATCTCCTTCACATATAACTCTGCATATCTACTCACATCGTATGTTGTCTTTACTGGCAAGAAGTGAGCAGACTTAGTAAGTCTGTCTATTATAACCCAAACAGAATTGTACCCGTAGTTAGTCTTGGGCAATCCAATCACAAAATTCATAGCTATACATTCCCATTTCCACTCTGGAATAGGCAATGGCTTCAGCATCCCTGATTGTCGTTGGTGTTCAGCTTTCACCAGTTGGCATGTTAAGCACTCTGAGACAAATCTGGCAATGTCTCTCTTCATTCCTGGCCACCAATATAACTTCTGGAGGTCTTTATACATCTTAGTACTTCAGAGATGTACAGAGTATCGGGCTGTATGGGCTTCTGCCATCAAATCTGATCTTAGGGTGTCTACTTGGGGCACCCAAATCCGGCCATGAAATTTGACTAATCCTTCTTCTGAAAAATAGAGGTTACTTCCTCTCTCTCTATCTTGTTTCACCCACTTCTGAAGTTGCTCATCCTTCAGTTGTCCCTCTCGAATTTGGTCTATAATATTCGAGTGAATGGTGATATCTGCCAGCATCATAGAGCTGTCTTTGGGCACTAATTCCAACTCAAACTTCTCAATCTCCTGAGCCAATGGTCTCTGGACAGATAGCTGGGCTAATCCAACAGTTTTCTACTTAAGCATCAGCTACTACATTGGCCTTTCCTGGGTGATAGTTGATTGTGCAATCATAATCCTTTACCAGTTCCAGCCATCTCCTCTGCCTCAAATTAAGTTCCTTCTGGGTGAAAAAGTACTTGAGGCTCTTAAGATCCGTGAATATCTCACGGTTTTCCCCGTAAAGGTAATGTTTCCAGATCTTCAGGGCACACTATTACTGCCAGTTCTAAATCATGGGTGGGATAATTCTTCTCGTGGTTCTTAAACTGTCTTGAGGCATAGGAAATCACTCTACGGTCCTGCATCAGCACAGCACCTAACCCAACTTGGACGCATCTGTGTAGATAACAAACTTTCCTTGATCAGATGGCATGGTTAGCACAGGGGCTTCAATCAGTGCTTGCTTCAACTTCTCAAAGCTGAGTTGACATTCCAGAGTCCATTCAAACTTAATCTGCTTTCTAGTCAGCGTGGTCAAAGGAACAGCTATCTTTGAAAATCCTTTAATGAAATGCCTATAGTATCCTGCTAAACCCAGAAAACTCCTAACTTCTGAAACTGATTTTGGAACTGGCCATTCTCGCACAGCTTCCACCTTTGCTGGGTCTACCTCCAATCCATCCTTAGATATGATATGTCCTAGAAAAGCCACTTTCTCCAACCAAAAATCACATTTACTGAACATGGCAAACAACCGCTTATCCTTCAGACTTGAAGCACTGTCCTCAGATGGTTTACATGCTCAAATCTAGTCTTGGAATACACTAATATATCATCACGACTACAAACTGATCCAAAAAGGGTTGAAAAACTCTATTCATCAAATCCATAAAAGCTGAGGGGGCATTAGTAAGTCCAAAGGGCATTACTAAAAACTCATAGTGACCATAGCGTGTTCGAAAGTCAGTCTTATTGATATTTGCTGGTTTAATCTTCAGTTGGTGGTAACCATATCTCAAGTCGATCTTGGAAAAGACTACTGATACCTTCAACTGGTCAAAAGATCCTCAATCCTAGGAAGGGGAATTTATTCTTAATAGTCAATTTATTCAGCTCTCGAAAGTCTATGCACAACCTCAAACTCCCATCTTTCTTCTTAACGAACAAAACAGGGGCTCCCCACGGTGATGTACTTGGTATGATAAATACTTTATCCAACAGATCTTGTATCTGTTCCTTTAACTCTTTCATTTCTGATGGAGCAATGCGGTAGGGTGGTCTAGAAACTGGTGCTGCTCCGGGTACTAAATCGATTGTAAATTCCAACTCTCTATCTGGCGGTAGTCCATGTATATCCTCTGGGAATACCTCAGGAAATTCATTTACTACCTCCACATCTGAAACTAGGGAGGGCAGATGTCTGAATGAAACAGTGTCTGGGTACATGATACAATTCAGATGTTAGAGACAGTTGTGACTCTGGAGACACTATCGCTAAAAGGAAGTTCAGATGTTAGAGTGTAAATTTTGTCGCTAGCGAGGGATTCAGATGTCGCCAGAGGATAGCGTTTAGAAACATATATCTGTCTATGAAATAATAGTGTGTAGAAGTAATAACATATTTTGGCATCGGTCAACTCAGATGTCAACGAATTGGGTTTGTCAAATCAGATGTCAATGAAGACAACACTGTACACAAGGTCGTTCAGATGTCAATACAACTGGATTGGTCAATTCAGATGTCAATGAATTGGGTGGGTCAACAAAGATTTCAACACAAAGGTAAAATAGTCGATACATGAAATCTGAACAAACTTAGATATGAAGCAAAACTGGATAATAGTATAAAAACATGGGTTACTGTGAAATCTGGTTGCTAATATTCGAAACAGAAATCTGGTTATGGAACTTGTGCTACAGTATTATGAACGACAACCAGAGATACCAGTTCTGCTTATCAAACCAGAACAACATCTCGATTCGACCAGCATCACCGATTACTGGGAGCCAAGTTCAAACACTGCCATTCACCAAAAGAAGAACTTTGTGACTATACATTAAACTGGAATCTGTCATGCTCAGCAATGTAAACAACCACTTTTGCATAAAGCACATTTTGAGTTTACGACGTAAACTAACTGTGAACCCGAAACAACATACATATTTTTCAAAACCAACAGAGGCATCAACAATAACTGAAACTGAACATAACTCAGGCAAGAAATCATAGAACTGAAAGGAATCAATATATGCTTTCATGTCCAGCAAGAATCAGATTTACTTGCCTTAATACTGGGAACACAGAGCACAACAGGTCACCACAACAAGTCTCCTCAAGCACAACGACGAGATCCACTGGTTTTAGATGAAAAATGAAAGTTTCTTGCAAATAATGGAACTTATAGTTCATAAGTACAATAGGCATGGGAGTTGGTGGGTGTCAGGGGAAAAACACTCGAGTAGGCATGGTGTACCATGCTTACTTCTCAAAATTTTGTTAAAAGTCCCCTGTCACTATTATAATTTGTAAAAGCGTTACTCAAGTCGGGAAAGAGCCATATCCCATCCATAATTATTTTATTCGCATAATATGAAAAATCTCTCGGTTTGTGCTTGGGGCGACACCTGCTCAGACCCTGCCTCCTGTCAAAAATTTGAAAATTAGAAACCAGCTTACAAACAAACGAACAAGCTGAAATCTGAAATTTCGAAAGGGTCCTCGAATTAAAAAGGACTTGAAATTGTGGTCCTATGGATTTTGGGGCGCTACAGAGTTGGTAGCTCCCAGCTCTGTTCTGTTGAAATTGTCCCTGACCTGTTTAAGTATGGCTGAGCAGGTTGTAGTTACGGAATGGTTCGAGCTATTCTGTTGAGTTCGTCACGAGCTGGTAGGGCAGTAGACTTACACGATCTGTTGGTGCTGTGTTCTTGTCCACGTGCGATCTGTTGAGGTAGTAGTCGTGATGAGTTGTGGTACGAGTGAGCTTATATTATCAGCTTTAATATCAACTTGAGAATATTTCTATTCGTGTGTGAGCTGCTGTGATTTATGTGCTAGGTGAATCTGTTTGATTGGTTGGTTTACGATGATGATTATTGTGCTCTTAATTGCTTATGTGTGTGGATTATATGCATGGTTGTAAGCATGATTCTGCTTGGCATACATGCATAGCATATTGAGCCTGCTTCTTTGATACCTGATAATCGCTAAGTCGCGATTTTCCGGCTGAGTCTCCGTGCTAAGAATCCATTGTCATTACTGAGTGGTGATAGCTAGCTGAGTTGCTGTGATTTGGATTCTGATTGATTATTGAGATTTTATTGCACGCTGAGTCGTTCTGCCTTGTTTACCGTTGATCCTTGGTAGCCCTCATGCATCGCAAGTATGAAATATTTCATGTCTGATATGACTATTGCTTTATCGATGCTCTTCGTACTGAGGTTTGACCTCGTTTTATTTTCCCTTTTGGGCCTCTTTGGTCTGTGTTGGCCTTTGCATGGTCTTCAGATAATCCAGCTAGATCGAGTGGAGCGTCGATTGGTAGATCCCCATTTTGAGTCCCAGTTATGTATATTATGTATTGAACTATCGAACCAGGGGATGCCCTGTGTAAATGATGTATTTGAGGATCTATTTCTGTTGTCATACTTGGATATGCTCTGTGTGGCTACTGTTGTTTGGATTTTGAGTTAAAATCCGTATTGATTATGTTCGTATTTTAAAGTATTTTTTCAGTTTAGGCCCAAACGAAAAATTTTAGCCCATATTTGATGCTTCCGTATAATTATGATTAATTGAGTAATTAATCTATGTTTTAGAGCATCGGGCCTGATATAGGGTTTTCCCGGCCTGACCCGGGCAGCCTGATGGGTTTTTGGACCGAAACTTGCTATCGGGCTTCCTAGTTGGACCAAAATTATTTTTGAAAAATTTCGAGTTGTTGGACCTAAACTTGTTTTAAGCCCAAAATTATTTGATGCAATTAAAATAAAAACATATTATTTTAATTATTAAATATTATTTTATATTTAAAATATGATTTTGTTGGATAAAAGCAAATTTGATTTGATTATTTTATTTATATCAATTAATTGGATTAATTAATAAATAAGATTTCTTGGGATGCTCGAGAGTCATGCCTAATGTGTTAGGTGTATGCTAGGTTCTACTATGCTTTGTTGTAATATTGTTGATATTATTTTACTGTAGGCCTAGTTTATGGCCCTTTCTCACCCCTTTAAATGTATCCCTATTTGTCATGGATATTTAAATGTAAATATTAGTTTTAGTGGGAGATAAGTTTGAAGATGGTGGATATGATGATAAAAGATATCGAACACTGAAGATATGTAAAGTTGAAAACTTATGTAATAGGATTGCATTTGCATATTTCATATCACCTAGGTTTGGACCTAGATCCCTGCTTGGCAACCACGGATCGTATAGCTCTCGGTTTTTTATCATCCCTATTATATATGTGATATATCTATTGAATCCACGATCTTAGATTTGATTTAAAATTAATGAGACCAAATTTCAAAATAAAATTCCCACATTTTAAATTTGATTTAAAATTTCCATCAAGATTAAAGTTTCATGATTAAGTTGAAGGGACTTAGTTTATTGATAATTATGAGGTCGTTTGACAAAAACGTAATCTAAGAGAGTCCTTCATATACCACTTAAAATTGGATTGTACCGGCTGGGCTCACTGAGGGGCGTTGATTTATCTTAGGAAGTTGGGTTTTAAGCGGACCTTAGCCCCTCCAATAACCTGGAAGAACTCTTAGAGAATGTTAGTCCATGGCTTATAAATTGATCATAAAACAAAAGTTTATTTGATAAGATCATGAAGCTAAGGGAATTTAAATGTTGTTTAAAATTTCCTACCTTTCATCTACAATGAGTGTACGTCGATGCTACCCGCATACATAGTCTGTGTCATATTATTGGGGGGGAGGTCTGTGTGCCGGAAAGATGTGCACGCCATTGACATTTGCTATGAGTTGGATGGAACTCTCATGGCGTTGGCTCATATTATTGGAAACATTATGGAGACCGTCCATTACAACTCAACATTGATGGGTCGTCTAAACACGCGATAGTAATTGAAGTCATATTATTGGGTCCTTACGGGACGTGAGATAAATACATGGTGGTTGCACCTGTTGCAATTGGCTATAGTCGATGCTACCCGCATACATAGTCTGTGTCATATTATTGGGGGGGGAGGTCTGTGTGCCGGAAAGATGTGCACGCCATTGACATTTGCTATGAGTTGGATGGAACTCTCATGGCGTTGGCTCATATTATTGGAAACATTATGGAGACCGTCCATTACAACTCAACATTGATGGGTCGTCTAGACACGTGATAGTAATTGAAGTCATATTATTGGGTCCTTACGGGACGTGAGATAAATACATGGTGGTTGCACCTGTTGCAATTGGCTATATCTTTTGAGGATCATGGTTGGACGATATTATTCGAGACCTTGATTTCTTGATTGGACTTTGTGTACCAACTAAGGAAACTGGCTTTCCCGATTTCATTAGAGGGTGGTGAAACTGTTAAAATAGTGGGAGGGTAATTCATAAAACTAAATGACCTTATTTTATGTCTTAGTGTTTTTCATGAATAGTCTGTAATGCATGTCTCTTTTTTCTTTCAGTATAAACTGCTATCAAACATGTCTTTGTTTAAATATCCACTTGCTGCTATACAGGATAGCAACAAAATTACTGGCGCTAACTACCTGGATTGGTTGCGAAACCTCAAGATTGTCTTGGCTTCGGAGAAGCTTCTCTACACGCTAGAGAAGAGCCCTGCGAAGGAGGCCCGTGCTGATGTCAGTCCTGAGGAACTGGAAAAATTAGATAAATGGTGGGACGATGAGCTCAAAGAACGTTGCTATATACTGACTTATATGTCCAACTAATTGCAGCGGCGATTCGAGGAGACGAGGTATGCTGCTGACATACACTATCACCTCAAGGAACTGTATGGAGAGAACTCTCGGACGGAGAGGTTCACTATGGTCAAGGAACTCATGACTGGCCGCATGCGCGAGGGGACTTCGGTTCACGAGCATGGGGTCCGTATTATTGGGTTTATTGAAAAGTTAGTGGGCCTTGAAATCGTACTTCCACTTGAACTGTCTGTGGAATTGCTTCTCCTCTCCCGCCCTGCTGCATTCGACCCTTTTGTGGTCAACTTCAATATGAACAAGCTGGATGTCAGGCCTCGCGCTTAACTCAGAGTTTAACCATGCAAACAATAGCGGAAGCATTTAGAAATAGTGGCTAAAATTTTCGCTTTTCGCCCAACTGAAAGATAACATGATTTAAAATACTGCAATACTCAAAATATCCCAGTTTAAAATCACAAATTACAACAGTACAACGTGTATCTCATACAAGAACGACAGAAAACATCTGAATACAACAAAGCACATGGCACTCCCCGGCTACTAGTATAGATACATATATGCTATACGCTAACTGGGACACTCTAACCACCTCCAGGGGCACCTCCAGCTGGGTCAACTCCACGACCAGCTGAATTACTTGGGAAACCTGGACAACAAACAGGCAAACAAACAACCAAGCCCCAGAGGGACATGGGGTCACACCCCAGTACGGAGAGAAGCATAAAACAGCTAATGGAATGCACAAGTAATATGAAAATTCTATGCGTGAGCTGAGCTACAACCGAAAGCAAGGAGCCAAAGGAATCTCAAGAACAGCTCGACAACAACAACGGATCAACTGAACAATGGCGGCCACGGGGTGTGTGAGTATATGGGAGCTACCCACTCGTCTTATCACACGGTACCAGATGCAATAACAATCACTCAACCTGGTGTTGCCCAACTCATGAGATGTTGGAGCTACCCACTCCGCTCATAGTGGCTAACTGATCCCAGCAGGGAGATGAGGGTGACGGGAGTTACCCGCTCGGCCTCTAAAACAGGCATCCTGGTACACACAGATCAATACAACAATGCACGACTAAACAAGATCTGAGCTCAATATGCACTAATGCGTGTATGCAACAAGTAAATAACTAACACAGAAACAGATGCAACAAGACAAGGCATACACAGCAGTAAGCATAATCACCCATTATGCAACAAGTAAATAACTAACACAGAAACAGATGCAACAAGACAAGGCATACACAGCAGTAAGCATAATCACCCATGCTCAATCCAAGGCTGTAAAACAAGCTCACATCCGTACCTCAAGTATTCTGAGCTACAATTACTACAACGAAGTCCCGAGCAGCAAAGATCCAAAAACCTTCTACGCAACAACGCACAAAATCTCAGGGACAGTAGCACAGAAACTACAACTGGGAGCTACGAACTCAACCAGCGCTATCCTACCCTTTTAACACAACAGAAAGCTCTAAACAAAGAACAAGGTAGGATCATAATGCTTACCCTCGAGCTACCTGAACAGTAGAAGCAAAACCGACGCTAATGTTAACAGACTACAGAAGGGAGATGTCTTCGCAACCTCTCCAAGCTTCCAAAAGCTGAACCAAACGAAGCGTCTCGGCAAGAGAAGTCCAGCGCTACCACTCTTACTTTAATCGGAGCTGTCTACCGTCGGCAATCGAAGAATATAAAGTTTTGTGAACAGTAGCTAGGGTATCACGACAGAGTTTTCTCACGGGAATATTTCTAAGTGTCGGGGAACAATAATGGACAAAGGGTCAAATTCCTCTTATTTAAAGCCAAATCTGCTCAATTCTGATGAACAGTATCAACCAACAACTTAATTCTCACAACTGATTTCCCACTCGGATTTGAATCAACCGTCTGATATGACTCTACGTCAAAACAGATCCTGACTTATCGAAACGACGTCGCACAGAGTCAACTATCGCATCTGGACACGTCATCCGCTACTAAAATCTGAAAATCAACGCTACTCACATCTGAGTCTCCCCCCGCTAAACCAAAACTCTGTCGTTCCCACTAATCAAAACGGCGTTGTTTCGCTACACACTACGGAAACACTAGCGTACTCACATCTTCTTAGCGATACCAGATTCTAACCTCGAATCTGATCAGCTCTCAAATTTGATCGCTGCAACCAAACTTCTCAAACTTCCCAGAATTGTTCTAAGTATCAAATCTGACCCAAATATTCTCACGAAGCCTACTCAAAGCTGGTCACCCAGATTTGTTCACGCTCAAATCTGAAACTCCTAAGCAGCGATTAATTAACTCAATTAATCTTTCTAAACTTTCGGGTCTAACATTCCTCCCCCACTAAAACAAGATTTTTTCCTCGAAATCAAACAACAATTCCGGATCAAGAGTTCAAGGTAACTGGGAAAACAAACATAAGCAAACATCTATCGGAAAACAACAAGAAACAAACTAGCTACTGGAATCTGATACCACGGTTACTCAAAAAGATGCGGCCACTCACGCTGCATCTTCTCTTCCAGTTCCCAAGTAGCTTCTTCTCTACCATGTTTGCTCCACTGAACCATCACCAAAGGAATGGTCTTATTCCTTAGCTTCTTCTCCTTTCTATCCAAGATTTGCGAAGGATATTCCACATAACTCAAAGTTCTATCTAGATCCACCTCGTCAGTTCTCAACACATGCGATGGATCTGGCTCATACTTCCTCAACATAGACACATGAAAAACATCGTGTAAGGAAGACAGATCTGGCGGCAACAACATCCGATAAGCCAAAGGACCAATTCTCTCAACAATCTCATATGGTCCAACATAACGAGGAGCTAACTTTCCCTTGAGACCAAATCTCATAACACTGCGGAAAGGAGAAACTTGATCACCAACCTGAAATTCCAAAGGCCTACGCCTCTTGTTCGCATAAATGGCTTGGCGATCCTGTGCAGATTTTATTCGCTGGCGAATCAGATCCACCTGATCTCTCATCTGCTGCACAAATTCTGGACAAGACAGCTGCTTCTCCCCCATTTCTTTGCAACAGATAGGCGATCTGCACTTCCTGCCATACAAAGCTTCAAATGGTTCCATACCAATCGTGACATGATAGCTGTTATTATAGGAAAATAATCTTGTTATTATATCAAGACAACGAATATTGCCAGCTACCACTAAAATCCATTACAAGCTCTCAACATATCCTCTAAAATATGTATAGTTCTCTCAGATTGGCCATCTGTCTGGGGGTGATACGATGTGCTCATAGCCAATCTAGTACCCAAAGTTGTTTCCAAACTCTTCCAAAACCAGGAAGTAAATCTCGGATCACGATCTGAAACAATAGAAACCGGCACACCATGCAAACGCACCACAAAATCTATGTACATCTTCGCCATATTCTTCAAAGAATACGTCATGTTGTAGGGAATGAAGTGCGCAGACTTCGACAACTTGTCTATAACAACCCAAACTGCATCACAACCTCTGCTGGAACGAGGCAAATGGATCCATAGCTATATACTCCCAATTCCATTGGGGCACCTCTAAGCTTTGTAACAAACCACTAGATCTAATCCTTTCAGCCTTGACTTACTGACAATGCAGACAACGGGCTACAAAATCAGCAACATCACTATTCAAACCTGCCCACCAGTAATGCTTCTTCAAGGAATGATACATCTTCCTTGCACCAGGATGGACACTGTGTCTAATACAGTGAGCTTCTCTTAAGATCTCCTCTTCAAGTCAATCAGATTCGGCACTACCAATATGTCATGAAATCTCCATCGGACGAGACAGTGTAATCCTCAAACTGTCCAGCTCTAACCTTCAGCTTCAACTCATGAATAGATGGATCAGTCCTCTGAGCCGCTCTAATGCTCGCAACAATCTGTGGCTCAACTTGAAAAGAAGACACAGCAACATAATCCTCAGCTGGGTAAAATCGCCAACCAGTAGTGCTTAGATGCTCATGGACCTTCGAAATCTGCATCGAAGCCAGCATCGCCACTTGAGCCTTCCTGCTCAATGCATCAGCAACTACATTCATTCTCCCAGGCTGATATTGGATCTCACAATCAAAATCCTTTAGCAGCTCCATCCATCTACGCTGTCTCATGTTCAAATCTGACTGAGAAAAGAGATACTGAAGACTCTTTTGGTCGGAATACACCACGAACTGCTCGCCATACAGATAGTGGCGCGAAATAATCAAAGCAAAGACCACTGTTGCCAAATCCAAATCATGAACTGGGTAACGAGTCCCATGCGGTTTCAACTGACGAGAGGCATACGTAATGACTAGACCATTCTGCATCAACACACAACCCAATCCATTCAAGGAAGCATCTGCAAAAACAACAAAACCACCTGAACCACACGGCAGAGCTAATACAGGCGCAGAAGTTAGCTTCTCTTTGGGCAACAGGAAACTGTTCTCACACTGCTCAGTCCAAACAAACCTCTTGTCTTTCTGAGTCAACTGTGTCATTGGCTTAGCTATACTAGAGAATCCCTCTATAAACCGCCGATAATAGCCAGCAAAACCCAAGAAACTACGAATCTCAGCAACATTCTTGGGGCGCTCCCAGTTAACAACAACCTCCACCTTACTGGGATCCACATAAATACCTTCCATTGAAATGACATGACCCAGAAACACAACTCGATCCAACCAAAACTTGCACTTAAAGAACTTAGCATACAACTGCGAGTCTCGAAGAGTTTGGAGAACCAGTCTCAAATGCTCTTTGTGCTGCATCGGAGTCTTTGAGTACACCAAAATGTCATCAATAAACACAATCACAAACTGATCGATGAACTCTCGAAAGATTCGATTCATCAGGTCCATGAAGACTGCGGGGGCATTCGTCAAACCAAAAGGCATAACTAAAAACTCATAATGCCCGTACCTCGTACGAAAAGCAGTTTTCGCAACATCTTGCTCTCAAATTCGCAACTAATGGTACCCCGAACACAGATCGATCTTAGAAAACACAGCCGAACCCCGAAGCTGATCAAACAAGTCATCGATCCTCGGCAAAGGGTACTTATTCTTCACTGTCGCCTTATTCAACTGTCTAAAGTCGATGCACATCCTCACCGACCCCGTCCTTCGTTTTTTACAAACTAAGATAGTCGGATACGGGGTTCTCGAGATAAGAGCTGTACCAGGTACCAACTCAATGCTGAAATCTATCTCCCTCTTCGGAGGAAAACCAGGAATCTCCTCCGGAAACACATCCCGGGAATTGCGTACAACGGGAACATCACTAAGCTCTATGCGTGAAGAAGAAGACGCATCCAAAGCATAGATCATAAATTCAGCGTTCTCCAACGACAACAGGCTAAACATCTCCATCGCAAAGACTAAAGGAATCTTTGACTGGGAATCGTGGCCATAGAAATTTCATTTCTCGCCAGACTGGGGCCTAAATCGCACAACGCCATGGAAACAATCCACAGTGGCCCTATAACTAGACAACACGTCCATTCCCACTATACAATCGAAATTCCACATCACTAACCTTTTCAAATTCGCTAACAACACGTTCTCACCAAACCTAAGAATGCCATTCAACAAAATCTCTTGGGAGTATAGGCTCGCGCCGGCAGGAGTCGCGACAGACACAACATCACGCAAAGTAGTGGTATGCAAATCATGCTCAACCACAAATGCATCAGCAATAAAAGAATGTGATGCTCCTGTATCAAACAATACAAGCGTAGGAAAATCAAAAACAAAGCAAGTACCTGCGACAACTCCTCCTCCTGGCGTGCCTTCTGCTTGATCCCTCGTCATGGCATTCACCTGGGCAAACCGAGGTCCTGAAAACTGGGGCTAGGAAGACTGTCCAAACTGCGAAGGACCAGACTGATGAAACGGCCTAAACTGAGGCTATCCCAACCTCTGCTGTTGAACCGGAAAAGAACGACCTCTAGACGATCCACCTCGAACCTGTGGTGGGGCGGCTTTATGCTGAGATCCAGCCAAAGGACACACTCTCGCAAAATGTCCATACTGCCCACAAACGTTACACGAACCTTGCACACCTACACACTGCGCTGTAGGATGCCTTCTTTCACACTATCAACAAAACTCGACCTTGGAACTACCGCTGCTAGAACTACCCGAGCCAAAAGAACTAGAACCTGACTTCTTCTTAAACTGACGACCACGAGGTCTAAATCTCTGGTTTCCAGACTGTTAGGATACTTGCTGCTGCTGTGGTGGCTGGGATGACTGCACAGACTGGGAAGGTTGCACCCCGGAACCACAGGACGGTTACCTTGCACCACTTGAGGCCTAACACGAGACCTACGGTTCTGCAGTCCCTCCTCAATATCCATAGCCTTGTCCACCGCATCCGCATAACTCGTCGGTGAACCCGCCAACACTAAAGAATACAACTCTTCATTGAGCCCCTCCAAGAACATGTTCCTCTTCGCCCTATCTCAGCCAGACACCTGCGGAACATACGCAAGAAGAGAAGAAAACATCCGGGCATACTCTCACGGACATAGTCCCCTGCACCAGGTTATCAAACTCACGCTCCCTGGCGTTCACAAAGGATTCCGGAACGTACACCTGACGAAAGGCAGTGCAAAAGCTGCTCCACGCGATCCCCACACCTGTCTCCTCTAGAGTTCTCGAAGCGCCACTCCACCAGCGCTAGGCACTTCTTCTCAACTGAAACATAGCCAAACTCCACCTACGCTCATCATCATACCTGACACGATCAAACAACCCGGTAATCTGCTGCAACCAGGACTCTGCATCGGAACTAGACTCAACACCATTAAATGTCTGAGGATTCATCCGTTGAAACCTCGCCATCACCAGTTCCATGTCGTCCACACGGTACTGCCAGCTCATCTACCTCCTCAACCTGTCTATCACGACCACGACGGGGAATACTACGCTGCACTTCCTCGTTCTGACCTTTGGAATCTTCCTGAAACTGCCAACTACCTCTACCCCTACGTCTAGGCGGCATCTACGAAGGCACTAAGAGGGTAAGATCACACGGCAAAAAATAAATCACATAGCACATAAGCCGCGTAGTCAAGCACAAGCAACAAACAACACTGTGCATAGACTCAAGTGTGATCAAAACGAATTGAGCTTATCCCAGCTTAAGCTCTGATACCAAAAATGGCAGGCCTCGTGATTAACTCAGAGTTTTTCCACGAAAACAATAGCAGAAGCATTTAAAAATAGTGGCTAAAATTTTCTCTTTTGGCCCAACTAAAAGATAACATGATTTGTTGGTCCGGTTTTAAAAAGGGGATCAAAAGAACTTAGCAGGCGCCGTTACTCAAATGGATCATTAAAAATTTTGCGCGCTGCTATCTAGAGAATGAGGTGCAATACCTCTAGTTCATGAACACTTAAAAGCGAGAGCACCGGAGACAGATCTGGTATGTTATAAAACATGCGGAAAACACCAGAAATGAATCCTTATAGTTTAAAACGAAGCAAACAGATTTATGTTCAACATATATCTGTTTGACTGTGCAAGTGTGCTAACTGTGTATGCCATCAAATGTGTTATGCGATGCTAAGATAAATGCAAGTGCTGAATGATTAAAGAATACAATACTCAATCGATTTGTTTCTGGAAGTTCGGACCTCAATGTCCTACGTCTCCCCTTCTTCCACCTCGGAAGGCTCCACTAGAAGATTTGATCTATACAACGTGTACAGACACGATCCCGAAACCAGCAGCTGCGAGAACTCCTAGACTCTACCAGCGCACGGCTGTTCACTCAGAACTTCTTTAACGTCTCTGTTCAAAGACTACATACACAGAGTTTTACGTCATCGTGCTTGGACGGTAACTGATTTGAAATGGTTTTGAGATTCATTCACCAATGAATGTGAGTGAACCTCTGTGTGTGAGATTGTTACAATGAAACGCTCAACTCTCTGTTTTTCTATTTCTCACACACTAGGGAAGTGCTCTACAAAAGCTAATTCTAGCTCAGCTGTCAACTCCAATAAGCTCCTCTACAAAAGATAGTTGACAGCTTCACTTCTGGTTTATTCCCTTTTGATTGTTGTCTCCTTTTGATTAATATTTTCTGTGCGACAACATTTCTCACGACCTCAGCACTGCTCTTCAATGGCGATGCCTTCGTATATAAGCCTCTGTTCAAATTAAGTCCATTGGACACAAAATCTTCCCGTTCAAATGTGTTCTTTAAAGCACCGACAGGGATTGTCCTTTGTGTCCTTTCTTTTGCAGGCCATTTTATCGTCTTCAACATTTTGAAATAAGCTCAGCAGTTGACATCCATCTTTGGTAATTCTTCGTAATAATTCGTCAACTGCTTCCCTACTGGTTCATTCTTCAGTCACTGCGACTGGTTACTTTGACGACTGGATACTTTGCGCCTGGTTGCAACTCTTCGCTACTTCTGCTTTTCTTGCGTCTGGATACCATGTCGACTTGATATGCAATAGAACTGTAGCTCATGACTGGAACCACTGTAGCTCGCGACTGGTACATCATCTTGCGACTGGATGCATAGCAACAACTGGTTCATTGTAGCTCACGACTGGTTGTCCTGTTGCTTGCGTCTAGATGTACTGTAGCTACCTGCTGGTAATTTCTATCGCAAAGAGCATCTGCTGAATCTTAGCGCAAAGGCAAAACGCTGTCGTATCTATTTATCCAAACGACATCATTTTGCTATCGCTAACTTCAAATACCAACTGCTGGTTGCACTGTAGCTCTCTGCTGATTGCTGACGTCACTGCTGACTTCATCATCACTGATCCAGCTCTTGCGCTTCTTTGTCAACTGCTGATTGTGATGAATCCTCTACTGATGTCATCATCACCGTTCGTGGCTTCCTCCATCAGACATGCTAACGTCATGGTTGCTGAATCTCGATTTCATTCAATCAGCAATGCTAACGTCATTGTTGCTGCTCACAGTTTCTTCCAATAGATAAGCTGACGTCATCATTGCTGATACCATCTCTTGTTAGCGCTCCACTGTTCATCTTCTTCTTCGATCCTTTCTCCAGTCTTTAGCGAATATCATAGCTGCTAGTCTAAATTGGCCTCCGTCTGATTACGAACAACTGACTCAACTTTGGACGTCTCCATTACTAATCCAGCTTCCGTTTACAATAATGAATCAAACCAGTTGCTGAACTATATCTTGAGAACCATCGACTGGACAAATTTATCTTTGCGACATCTTTCTTCGATAGCTAGAATCTGTACACTAAGTAGAATCGTTAGAAACACAATAACAGGTTTTGTGTAATTCAAAACTTAATCAGGATCTGTTTACACTGATCCATCAATCTCTCCCTATTTATACAAAACCTTAAATAATCAATGTATGATCTAACAATTTTCTCCCTTTTTGTAGGAATCAAAAAGAGATTGAAAGCTGGTCTTCCCGAATTTTAAATCAAAGCTCTCCCTACACTGTCACAACAAAAACAACGTGACAGCAGGATTTTTAAATTTGGAAAACAAAAACAACTTTTGGGAAGCACCGTATGCAACAGTATGCTATGATTTTGAAAAACACGATTGAAACTGATGCAGATAGCTCAAATTAATATAGACAAAGACGCCACTCTCCCTGTCTTTTATAACATAAGCTCAAATCATTTTAAAAACAAAGATTTTAAGCATCAGCAGGAATTCCGCATAACAAACAGTTTGAAAGCTATCATAGCACTTTAAACAATGTTTAAAATAACATATGCTACTGAGTCACTTATATGAAGAACCAGTAAACAGATAAAAGCTCAGATTTTCATTCTCCTATCTCGTCCCATGTGCTTGTCACCGAGCCTCGCTCCAGGTGATCTTACAGCACAATGAAAATAGAAGCTTGGAATCCGCACGGAACTCGCGCATCCCGTGACAGTTCATCAAGAGAAAACCAGTTCTATATTAAAACAAGGCATCTGGCCCTCATAAAATAAGCTTCTCAAAATTAATTTAAACATTTTAAAACATAGCACATGTGTTTTAAAATGAGTGTTCGTTCAAGAACAACCTGCTCTGATACCACTTGTTGGTCCGGTTTTAAAAAAGGGTATCAAAAGAACTTAGCAGGCGCCGTTACTCAAATGGATCATTAAAAATTTTGCGCGCTGCTATCTAGAGAATGAGGTGCAATACCTATGGTTCTTGAATACTTAAAAGCGAGAGCATCGGAGACAGATCTGGTATGTTATAAAACATGCGGAAAGCACCAGAAATGAATCCTTATATTTTAAAACGAAGCAAACAGATTTATGTTCAACATAAATCTGTTTGACTGTGCAAGTGTGCTAACTGTGTATGCCATCAAATGTGTTATGCGATGCTAAGATAAATGCAAGTGCTGAAAGCTTAAAGAATACAATACTCAATCGATTTGTTTCTAGAAGTTCGGACCTCAATGTCCTATGTCTCCCCTTCTTCCACCTCGGAAGGCTCCACTAGAAGATTTGATCTATACAACGTGTACAGACCCGATCCCGCAACCAGCAGCTGCGAGAACTCCTAGACACTACCAGCCCACGGCTGTTCACCTCAGCACTGCTCTTCAATGGCGATGCCTTCGTATATAAGCCTCTGTTCAAATTAAGTCCGTTGGACACAAAATCTTCCCGTTCAAATGTGTTCTTTAAAGCACCGACAGGGATTGTCCTTTGTGTCCTTTCTTTTGCAGGCCATTTTATCGTCTTCAACATTTTGAAATAAGCTCAGCAGTTGACATCCATCTTTGGTAATTCTTCGTAATAATTCGTCAACTGCTTCCCTACTGGTTCATTCTTCAGTCACTGCGACTGGTTACTTTGACGACTGGATACTTTGCGCCTGGTTGCAACTCTTCGCTACTTCTGCTTTTCTTGCGTCTGGATACCATGTCGACTTGATATGCAATAGAACTGTAGCTCATGACTGGAACCACTGTATCTCGCGACTGGTACATCATCTTGCGACTGGATGCATAGCAACAGCTGGTTCATTGTAGCTCACGACTGGTTGTCCTGTTGCTTGTGTCTAGATGTACTGTAGCTACCTGCTGGTAATTTCTATCGCAAAGAGCATCTGCTGAATCTTAGCGCGAAGGCAAAACGCTGTCGTATCTATTTATCCAAACGACATCGTTTTGCTATCGCTTACTTCAAATACCAACTGCTGGTTGCACTGTAGCTCTCTGCTGATTGCTGACGTCACTGCTGACTTCATCATCGCTGATCCAGCTCTTGCGCTTCTTTGTCAACTGCTGATTGTGATGACTCCTCTACTGATGTCATCATCGCTGTTCGTGGCTTCCTCCAGCAGACATGCTGACGTCATGGTTGCTGAATCTCGATTTCTTTCAATCAGCAATGCTAACGTCATTGTTGCTACTCGCAGCTTCTTCCAATAGATAAGCTGACGTCATCATTGCTGATACCAGCTCTTGTTAGCGCTCCACTGTTCATCTTCTTCTTCGATCCATTCTCTAGTCTTTAGAGAATATCACAGCTGCTGGTCTAAATTGGCCTCCGCCTGATTACGAACAACTGACTCAACTTTGGACGTCTCCATTGCTAATCCAGCTGTCGTTTACAATAATGAATCAAACCAGTTGCTGAACTATATCTTGAGAACCATCGACTGAACAAATTTAGCTTCGCGACATCTTTCTTCGATAGCTAGAATCTGTACACTAAGTAGAATCGTTAGAAACACAATAACAGGTTTGTGTAATTCAAAACTTAATCAGGATCTGTTTACACAGATCCATCATGATTTAAAATACTTCAATACTCAAAATATCCCAGTTTAAAATCCCACATTACAACAGTAAAACATGTATCTCATACAAGAACGACAGAATACATCAGAATACAACAAAGCACAGGGCACTCCCCGACTACTAGTATAGATACATATATTCTATTCGCTAACTGGGACACTCTAACCACCTCCTGGGGCACCTCCAGCTGGGTAAACTCCACGACCAGCTGAATAACCTGGGAAACCTGGACAACAAATAGGCAAAAACAAATAACCAAGCCCCAGAGGGACATGGGGTCACACCCCAGTATGGAGAGAAGCATAAAACAGCTAATGGAATGCACAAGTAATATGATAATGCTATGCGTGAGCTGAGGCTACAACCGAAAGCAAGGAGCCAAAGGAATCTCAAGAACAGCTCGACAACAACAACGGATCAACTGAACAATGGTGTCCCCGGGGTGTGTGAGTATATGGGAGCTACCCACTCGTCTCATCACACGGTACCAGATGCAATAACAATCACTCAACCTGGTGGTGCCCAACTCATGAGATGTTGGAGCTACCCACTCCGCTCATAGTGTCTAACTGATCCCAGCAGAGAGATGAGGGTGACGGGAGTTACCCGCTCGGCCTCTAAAACAGGCATCCTGGTACACACAGATCAATACAACAAGGCACGGCTAAACAAGATCTGAGCTCAATATGCACTAATGCGTGTATGCAACAAGTAAATAGCTAACACAGAAACAGATGCAACAAGACAAGGCATACACAACAGTAAGCATAATCACCCATGCTCAATCCAAGGCTGTAAAACAAGCTCACATCCGTACCTCAAGTCTTCTGAGCTACAATTACTACAACAAAGTCCCGAGCAACACATATCAAAAAACCTGCTACGCAACAACGCACAAAATCTTAGGGACAGTAGCACAGAAACTTCAACTGGGAGCTACGAACTCAACCAGTGGTATCCTACCCTTTTAACACAAGAAGGCTCTAAACAAAGTAAAATGTAGGATCTTAACGCTTACCCATGAGCTACTTGAACATTAGAAGCAAAACCGATGCTTATGCTAACAGACTACATAAGGGAGATGTCTTCGCAACCTCTCCAAGCTTCACGCAAGCTTCCAAAAGCTGTACCAAACGAAGCGTCTCAGCAAGAGGAGTCCAGCTCTACCACTCTTACTTCAATCGGAGCTGTCTACAGTCGGCAATCGAGAATATAAGGTTCGATGAACAGTAGCTAGGGTATCGCGACAGAGTTTTCTCACGGGAATATTTCTAAGTGTCGGGGAACAATAATGGAAAGGGTCAAATTCCTCTTATTTAAATCCAAATCTTCTCAAGTCTGATGAACAGTATCAACCAACACTTAAGTCTCACGAGTGATTTCCCACTCGGATCTGAATCTCACATCAGATATGACTCCACGTCAAAACAAATCCTGACTTATCCAAACGACCGCACAGAGTCCACTCTCGCATCTGGACACGTCATCCGCTACTATAATCTGAAAACCAACGCTGCTCACATCTGAGTCTCCCCCCGCTAAACCAAAACTCTGTCGTTCCCACTAATCAAAACGGCGTTGTTTCACGCTACGGAAACATAGCGTACTCACATCTTCTTAGCGATACCAGATTCTAACCTCGAATCTGATCAACTCTCAAATCTGATCGCTGCAACCAAACTTCTCAAACTTCCCGGAATTGTTCTAAGTATCAAATCTGACCCAAATATGCTCACGAGGCCTACCAAATCAAAGCTGGTCACACGGATTTGTTCACGCTGAAATCTAAAACTCCTAAGCACCGATTAATTAACTCAATTAATCTTTCTAAACTTTCGGGTCTCACACTGTATGCCACCCTTGACGAGTTGGTAAACATGCTTGTCGTGTTTGAAGGGACCGTGAAAAAGGACAAGCCCATACTCTTTTTGTCTCTTCTTCATCTGCGAAGAAGAGGCCCACACGCAAGGGTAAGAAGCGTTCTGCCCCTGCAAAGGAGGAGAAGCCCAAAAAGAAGATCAAGGCAAGGGCTCCAAAGCCGAACAAATCTGAGGATGTTTGTCACCATTGCCACAAGCCTGAGCATTGGAGGAGAAACTACCGGGATTACCTCGAGAAGCTGCAAAATGCGAAAGGTATATTATACATTGAAATAAAAATGTTTTTTAACTCGAATTCTTGGGTACTTGATACAGGATGTGGATCTCATATCTGCAATGATAGATCTAAATTTTTTTAAGGGTTTAATTGCTACTTTCAGTACCCTTTTTCAGATTCAATTTAGAGATTCAGTTTTTGTTCAAGCTGAATTTTCAGATTAGAGCAGGAACCCAGTTCGCAAGAGTTGGCCGGTCGAATACGACAAACACGGTTGAACCTATTTTAAATCCGGTTCGGTTTTATGCCTGCTTGTGTACGAAGTGGTGGTTTTAAAGATATTTTCTAAAATGATGAGTTCAAGCTATTTGTTTTCCTTTAAATACACGTATCATCACTTTTCACACGACAATCAACTCTTTCAAAAGAATTTCCATTTAAAGTGGTGAAAAGCTCTCCACCAACCGACCGAAAACTTCAACTCTTTCAAAGTGACTTTTGGATCATGTCTGTAAGTTATTCAACGTCGGAGGATTTCTTTTAGCTGTCTTCAGCAGTTGAGGAAAGGAAACTCATTTTCTTGCTACACTTTCTAAAGCACATATTGATTTCCTTCTTGCATGCTTGTATGAATTTTAAAGGTTTGAGAAACGTTTTATTTGAAGTTTTTCAAACACAATTGAGTTTATGATGTTTTCTTGGGAAAGTATTGGTTTGCTAAAGTTTTGATTCAGAAAAGTTTGTTAGAAAATGTTTTACGATGTTCAATCAGGTTTCTTCTTGAAAATTCTAGGATGTTCTGTAAGTAGCTTACAAGCAGCTTACATGCTTTTGTTTAAGTAGCTTACAAGCAACTTACATGTTCTTGTTTCTGGAATTTTTGTTAGATATTTTTGATTACTTTAGACTAAGGAAATCTTCTATGCTGTTAGTCATTTTGAGCTAATTTCGTGATCTGTTTCTTTTCCCAGAGATGATTTTAAGTCGCGATCTGTTTATTTTCCCAAGTTGATTTTAAGTGACGATCTGTTTCTTTTCCCAGAGCTGATTCTAAACTCACGATCTGTTTACGTTCCTTAGAGCTGTTTATTACTCCTGATCTAATTTCTCACCCGGAGCTGTTTTACGCTCGTAATCTGATTTCATTATCCAAGCTGAGTTGACTTTGTTTGACCATTGTAATCCAGTCTGCTCGTTTAAGTCGTGTTGAATTTCCTAATCTGAGTTGACCAAACAGCCCCGAGATGATTCTCTACTCTGAGCCAGTACGCTCGCGTTCTGTTGTGATCCGAGCTGATTCATCTTAGGTCCATTCTGGACCGATACAATAATTTCAAGTTTAATTTCTTCTTTTTTTTTTAACTTTGATTCGAAAGTATAACTCCAATATGTTAGAAGTTATACCAAATTTTCAAGAGATAGTTCTTCAGCTTAGAGCTCTGCTGTTCGTATTCGTTTCTATAGCCTGAACTGATTCAAGTTATCGTCTTCAATTGAACTCCGATCCCAGTAGTTTTCGAAGATCAAAAGAGTTTTTTTTTTTAAAATAGCAAACCATATTTGAAAGCGATCTATTCAAGATCAGAGAAAATCAGAATTACAGATAGTTTAAAGGAATTTTTTTCAAAAGCTTTGTGATTTTGACGAATATCAGATGGTCAACAGAGGGTGTGTGGTAACCGATCGACGGATCGAAGTGACCTGCCAACAGAGGGTGTGTGGTAACCGGTCGACGGATCGGAGTGCCCTGCCAATAGAGTCAAAGATTAGGGCGTGTGGACAACGGCAAAAGGGTCGTTGGGTCTCGCTTCACCTGGAACCAGTTAAACTTGATCAAGCGAATATAGGACCAAAAGAAAAGCTTCCGTTCACACTTCACCACAGAAAAGTGGAATACTGTGGGTTGTTGGGTATTAAAGAATGATAAAGTTACTTCCTTTACAGATTAAAGTTTACAAATTAAACTTTGCAGATTAAAGTTTACACTTTAAAGTTACAGCAAACAGTTTAAACGTTTTAAAATGTTTTGAGCATGTGCAGTTCATGTTTTTTCATTTTCATAGTATCACGCCCCGAGACCGAGACTCATGACATCGGCAATATTAAACAATTATAAAATTGTAAAACATTAAGACTCATAGTATAGCTCAAAACCAGTCTATTACATAACCAAAATAAAATCGTTTTTACATCTGAAAATCAAAGTCTGAATAACAGAGTGCGGAAGCGAAATTACATTAACAAAAAGAATACCAGAATCTTCACCAGCCCCAGAACAGCTCTTGTTCCTCTTCTTCAACCTGTTCTTCGTTCTTATCTGGGTGGAGAAGTAAGGGGTGAGTGTTTGGAAACACTCATCAAGTGGGGGATACCATTCAAGCATACAACATATACATATACATATACTGGATAACTGATTTCAGAACAGAGCATATACAGAACAGAGAACTTGTACAGGTAGCACTGATAGTTACTTCGTTTCTATGGTTTACTCAGTCCCTAGTTTTTACTCCCTTAAGGGGTCGAGGCCATAGTTACACCACGTAACTCAGAGTGCGGAATATTCCGTAGACCCATATTATGACAGAAACATCAGTGCTAAAACAGAGCTTAATTCATATCATGAAGTTGACACGAAACGGAATCGGATACGAAACAAGTTCTCGAACAATAATTTAAAACATAAATTAGAATGAATAATATATAAATATTTGAAACGAATATATATATAGCAAAAGCCCACTTACAGTCTGCTGAAATCTGTGCGGTTCAAAGTGTAGAAAATTTTCAGCTCTTTGCAAATCTGATGCACGAAATCTGAAGAACTTCGTACAGTGCTGGGTTACAACTTGTGCAGGATTTCAAAGAGAGAGTTTACTGTATTCTCTGAGGAATTTCGGAATGAATGTGGGGAAGGATGCTGCCATCAGCGGGGTATTTATAGGTGTAGAAATAGGAATCAAAAGGTCTGCCATTAAGGCCATAAATTCCCGATTTCATGGCCATTAAAATGGCTGTTACAAGAGCAAAGGTTAGGCATTGAATTGGGTGGTTTAATTGGCCATTAATCCCTCCAAATTGGCATTTAAAATTGCAAGATTTGCTCTGTACGCCTGAAGAAGCTTACTGAAATTCGCGGCCAAATCTGAGTTTTCTTTACCGAATCTGATTTTGTGTCGCCAATTCTGAATTTGCGTCTCCAAATCTGAATCTGCGTCACCAAATCTAAATTCGCCAAATCTGAATTTACTTTGTCAAAGCTGAGGTGACCAGTCTAGAGCTGCGTTGACCAGTCCAGAGCTGTGTTGACCAGTCCTAAATTTGAGTTGACTTCTGATTTCCAGAAATCTGAGTTGGCTGCTGAGTTATCCAGAAATATGAGTTTACTGACAGGGATCTGAGTTGACTGACGAATCTGAGTTGATCGAGAGGGATCTGAGTTGACCGACATGAAATTTTTTTTTCCAAAGCTAAATTTCTGGGTTTTCACTTCCATCCCTCCTTAAAAGAACTTTCGTCCTCGAAACTTTGAGTTGACTGATAGGGATCTGAGTTGACTGACGAATCTGAGTTGATCGAGAGGGATCTGAGTTGACCGACATGAAATTTTTTTTTTCCAAAGCTAAATTTCTGGGTTTTCACTTCCATCCCTCCTTAAAAGAACTTTCGTCCTCGAAACTTTGGTTACCTTGATCATCGAAAAGATAGGGATATTGCTTACGCATCTTCTCCTTCATTTCCCACGTGGCTTCTCTCTCGATATGGTTGGACCATTTGACTCTGACGTACGGGATTGTTCTTCGTCTAATGTCAGGCCACGTGCGCTAATACAACAATTAATCACAAATATGCGGAAACATCATAAAAATACGGGCTAAAAAAATTGCGAATAAGGTCCTGATCCAATATCATTTCAAAATACATCATACTTAAAATAGAGTTTAATTCAGAACTAAAACAACAACACAACAGGTAATCAAAACAACTCTCAACTACAGATCCCCCAAATACATAAAGGAATAGGACATCCCCTGGCTCAATATAAGTATAGATATACTGGGACTCAACCAAACGGGGATCTACTAGCTGAAGCTCCACTCTGCCCAGCCAGATTACCTATAGCTCCTGCAATGGGCAACACAGTCCCAAAAACACAAATCATGAAAAGAAATACGAGGTCAAACCTTAGTATGAAGAGCACAATAAAAGCATAAATCATATCAGACAATGCAATATAACTATCGTGAAATGCATGAAAGGGCTACCAAAAATCATCGGTAGCAAACAGAATAGCACAACGACTCAGCTGTGCAATCTCATCAATCATCATCATCTTGTGATCTTCAGGCACGACTACTCAGCCGACCATCACAAGCATTGTGGTATTCAGGCGCAACGACTCAGCTGGCCACCACATCAAATCAATGTTGGACCTTTCTGGCACGACGACTCAGCCGGCCGATCACAACGTGTAAAGGGGTTTCAGGTTTCAATAGAAGAAGGCTCAATATGCATGCATGAATGCACAGCAAACTCATGCTTAATCAATGCATACATCACACGCACAAACAGCAATGAGCACAGAAGCAGATAATTCAGCAGTCAACACACAATAGAAATATTCCCAAAGCTGATATCGAAAACTGCTTAATACATAGCTCAATTCGTACCTCAAACCTCAACAGATCTTACACAACAGAAGGGTGCGGCAACCAACTCAAGTTCACTGCCCAAGCAACTCCACGGAAACTCAGCAGAAGCTACTACAAGCTCAAATCTGTTTAAGTATCTAGCAATTCAACTCAAATCTGAACTCAACAGCTTAAATTCTAAAGTCCATTAGCTTAACTCGGCTACCGAGCTCCTACAGAGCACTACTCAGCTCTCATACAAAGTTTAAAAAGGGAAGGAATCGCTTACCCAAAGCTGTCGAAGAACAGAATAACTACTGGTCCACAATCGCAAAGACTCTCCAGCACTACAGCAACTTCACGTTCCTCAAATCCGGCGACTCCAGTCTCAAAACTGGTACTAATCGAAAGCCCTAGAGAAGACGAGCTCAGCGCTACCAATCTTGCTCCAAAAGGAGGCGAGAAACGATGGCAATCGACGGAAATAGGGTTCGGATGAACTGTAGAAATTGAGCGTTCACGGGGAAGAAGATAGGAAATCTAAGGTTCGAAAAATGCTCTAAGGGTCGATCAGCTCTTGCATTTAAATCCCCAGTCAAAGCTACAACAGAAGTAATCATCGACTAATTCAGATGTTTCACCAACTCAGATCTTGGTACAAAACAGATTTCATTCTAAGGCAGAAGTCTCTCGCAACTGGCCTCAGCCCTCTCGAATCAAACTTTGCTAGTCTCTACTAACACAACACCAAAACGACGTCGTGCTAACTTATCCAAACGACGTAGCAGAGCTCTACTGCTGAAACAGATCTCTCGCTAGCAACATCTGAACGCGCTAACTACCAGCGGTCAACTCAACTGTTGACTAACACGCGACAACTTCTCGCACCCGCACGCTAACGCTAACAGCTGCTCCTCGCTACACTCTCACTGCTGAGTTGACTAGCGTTGACATCTGGTCACGCTACTACTGAAAACACAATACGACGTCGCATTACCTCCAACAACGCCACATCTGACCAGTGCTCAAAACGACAGCGCTTTGCTCCCTGCTTGCAACAACTCACGCAAACACACAAGGGAACAACTGAGCATCCAGATTTCGCTAAAAACTGAAATTCTAAAAATCACTAAATCCTCAAATCTGAAAACCCGATACTCAAAAAATCAATTGGCAAATTCTAGTCCTCACATTCTCCCCATCTTAAGAGATTTCGTCCTCGAAATCAAAGGCAAACACAGGGCAGAAATCGACAAAACACTAGAACTCAGCAACACAACTCCACATTCAAAGCTCAACAGATGAGGCCACTCCTGTCTCATCTTCTCTTAAACCTCCCAGGTTTCTTCCTCACGACCATGCTTGCTCCATTGGACCATCACAAATGGAATAACCTTATTCCTCATATGCTTCTCCTTCCTATCCAAAATCTACACTGGATATTCAACATAGCTCAAGGTAAAATCCAGATCGACTTCATCAGTCCTCAACACATGGGATGGATCTGGCTCATATTTCCTCAACATTGACACATGAAACACATCATGCATCGCTGCTAACTCATCAGGCAGTATCAATCTATAAGCCAACTGTCCAATCCTCTCCACAATCTCAAAAGGACAAACGAAACTAGGAGCCAATTTACCCTTCAGTCTGAATCTCATCATGCAACGACCCGTACTTTTCTTAGAAGAATTTAGAAGTTTTGGGTTTCAATTGAAAGACATAAAGATTTCGAACATCCAAAATAAAGGATCGCTACAAACTTACTGGATTGAAACGAGAATCAAATCCCATAAGTAAAAGGCGTGGAAATAGAAATATGGTAATTTAAACAGAATGGTTACATTTGTTCATAATGAAGTCTGGAAATAGATTTCTTACAAAATAACTAAACTAGAAATCTGTTGTGATTTAAACCAACTACAAATGTTCGGTACAATACGGTATAACACAAAAAGGAAAACGTGAAATCTGGAACCAAAAGAAACGCTGAAATCTGATGTCCACGATAAACACCTCCTTCCATTCTGTTCAGCTCTCTCCAGCTCCTATTTGCTCATTACCTGTTGTTGGATCTGTGTAAACAGATCCAGAATGTGTTTTGAATTACACAAAACCTATTATTGTGTTACTAACATCTTTACGTAGCGTACCGATATTTAGATCAAACAATTGTTGCAAATATCCAGAAGATGCAAACAAGGAACTTACAACAGATGATGCTATTAGCAATGTTGAACAAGAAGCTGACAACAGCAAATGCAAATAAGCAAGCCGCTGAAATTGAGCGTCTAAGGAAACTTCTAGAGAAATATAATAAGTGCGAGGTGAATCAGAATGATGTTAAACCATGCAGTGATTCTTCCGGTTTGGGTGAAATGAAGAAGCAGGAAAATCCAAGAGTGAAGTTCAGAACTTGAAGGAAGCACTTATACAGGAAACGTTGAAATGATAGAGCAACGAAGAAGATATTGAAACAGTAGGTTGCTGAAAAACAATGAACAGGAAGTTTGCTGTTAACAGCAATTGAAACAGTAGGTTGATAAAGAAACATAGAAGTTTGAAGTAGCTGTCAACAGTTTATGAATTGAAGAATAGAGTAAAAACTGTCGACAGTAATGAGTTGAAGATAGACCAAAATCTGTCGTCAACAATGAATTGAAGAACTGAGCAAAAACGTTAACAGTAGATGATTTCAGTTTGAAGAGTAGCTTGCTGATGACAGTTATGTGCAAAAGAAAAGAAGCAGAATCTGTCGACAGAAATAGTTGAAGAAAAGAAGCAGAATCTGTCGACAGAAATGAGTTGAAGAAAAGTTAAGAAACTGTCAACAGCAAATGATAACTGTAGCGGACGAAAACAAAGAAGAAACAGAAGCTGATAACAGATACCATAACAGTATGTTGCAATAGACATTCAGCTGTTGACAGTAGTGTTAACAAACATTCAGCTGCTGCATAAATACAGAACACGACAAAAGCCTGCAAAAGAAAAGCACACAAGGACAATCCCTGTCGGTACTTTACAAGACATATTTTGAACGGGAAGAAAAGTGTGTCAAACGGAAGGAAATTCAAACAGCCATATATATACAAGAAGCATTGTTGAAGAAAAAGCGATTTTGATTGAAGATTTTTATAGAGTGCAAATTATAGAGGGAAGAAAAATAGAATGACGAAGCAATCGACCGCAATTAGAGAGGAGCTTTCACGAGAGTCGATTGCTGAGTTTTTTACCAGCTATTGAAGAGAATTTTCCCAGTGTGTGAGATTTATTATTTTAAGAGTTGAGCTATATACTGTAAAATCTCACACACACAGATTCACTCGCATATTTCGTGAGTTGAGCTAAATTGATTAGCGAGTGAATCAAAACCCAAATGCAAATCAGTTCCCGTCCAAGCACGATGACGTTAAACTCTGTGTATATAGTCTTTGAACAGAGACGTTAAACAAGTTCTGAGTGAACAGCCGAGGGCTGGTAGTTTCTAGGAGTTCTCGCAGCTGCTGGTTGCGGGATCGGGTCTGTACACGTTGTATAGATCAAATCTTCTAGTGGAACCTTCCGAGTTGGAAGAAGGGGAGACGTAGGACTTTGAGGTCCGAACTTCCAGAAACAAATCGATGGGTATTGTATTCTTTAAGATTTCAGCACTTGCATTTATATTCAGCATTCACGCATACACTGTTAGCACACACAGTAAGTCTCGAACAGATTTATGTTGCGCACATAAATCTGTTTGTGATGTTTTAAAATATAGGATTCAGTTCTGGTGTTTCCGCAAGTTTTATTAACATACCAGATCTGTCTCCGGTGCTCTGTTTTTCATGTTCAAAAACCAGAGGTATTGCACCTCATCTTTGAAATAGCAGCGCTCAAAATTTTTAATTCTTGACAACAGAGCCTGCTATCTCTTTAAATCGGTCCTACCAATTGGTATCAGATCCGGTTATTATTGAACGAGCACTTATTTTAAAACACATGTGCTATGTTTTTAATGTTTTAAATCTTTTTGAGAAGCTTATTCTATGAAGTCCAGATGAAAATGATTTTTTTTAATATAGAACTGGTTTTCTCTTGATGAACTGTCACGGAATGCGCGAGTTCCGTGCGGATGCCAAGATTCTATTTTCGTTGTGCTGTAAGTTCACCTGGAGTGAGGCACTCGGTGACAAGCACATGGGACGAAATAGGAGAATGAAAATCTGAGCTTTTATCTGTCACATTTTCTCTGGTTCTTCATATAAGTGACTCAGTAGCATATGTTATTTTAAACATTGTTTAAAGTGCTATGATAGCTTTTAAACTGTTTGTTATGCGGAATTCCAGCTGATGCTTAAAATCTTTTTTTTTAATGATTTGAGCTTATGTTATAAAAGACAGGAGAGTGGCGTCTTTGTCTTTATTAATTTGAGATATCTGTTTATGCATCAGTTTCAGTTATGTTTCAATCGTATTTTTCAAAATCATAGTATACTGTTGCATATGGTTGTTCCCAAAATGCTTTTTGATTTCAATATCAAAATTCCTGCTGTCATTTTTTTTGGGTTGCATATGGTTGTTCCCAAAATGCTTTTTGATTTCAATATCAAAATTCCTCCTGTCATTTTTTTTGGTATGGCAGTGTAGGGAGAGTTACTAACATCTTTACGTAGCGTACAGATATTTAGATCAAACAATTGTTGCAAATATGCAGAAGATGCGAACAAGGAACTTACAACAGATGATGTTATTAACAATGTTGAACAAGAAGCTGACAACAGCAAATGCAAATAAGCAAGCCGCTGAAATTGAGCGTCTAAGGAAACTGCTAGAGCAATATAATAAGTGCGAGGTGAATCAGAATGATGTTAAAGCATGCAGTGATTCTTCCGGTTCGGGTGAAATGAAGAAGCAGTACGAGAGTAGAGTGAAGTTCAGAACTTGAAGGAAGCACTTATACAGGAAACGTTGAAATTATAGAGCAACGAAGAAGAGATTGAAATATTGCTGAAAAGAAAAACAATGAACAGGAAGTTTGCTGTTAACAGCAATTGAAACAGTAGGTTGATAAAGAAACAGAGAAGTTTGAAGTAGCTGTCAACAGTTTATGAATTGAAGAATAGAGGAAAAGCTGTCGACAGCAATGAGTTGAAGATAGAGCAAAATCTGTCGACAGCAATGAATTGAAGAACTGAGCAAAAACGTTAACAGTAGATGATTTCAGTTTGAAGAGTAGCTTGCTAATGACAGTTATGTGCAAAAGAAAAGAATCAGAATCTGTCGACAGAAATGAGTTGAAGAATAGTTAAGAAACTGTCAACAGCAAATGATAACTGTAGCGGACGAAAACAAAGAAGAAACATAAGCTGATAACAGATACCATAACAGTGTGTTGCAATAGACATTCAGCTGTTGACAGTAGTGTTAACAAACATTCAGCTGCTGCATAAATACAGAACACGACAAAAGCCTGCAAAAGAAAAGCACACAAGGACAATCCCTGTCGGTACTTTACAAGACATATTTTGAACGGGAAGAAAAGTGTGTCAAACGGAAAGAAATTCAAACAGCCATATATATACAAGAAGCAC